>SKCR01005337.1:0-28217 GCA_019454045.1 Zanthoxylum bungeanum | reverse complement strand
TTCAATGTGAGTATATTCCGCACCTCCTTTGATGTGTTCATATGCGGTTTTTGTGCATGATTTGTTGATCTTGGGACTTGATTTAACTCCAACATTATGGACACGAAATTTGATTTCGTGACGGATATACCTGAATCTAGAGAGTCTCAGTAATGAAACATACTCGTAGAGCACTAGAGCAACATTAATAAATAATATTGATTTTTTATAAAGTCGTTTAAAGGTTAAACGCAAGATACGTGCTAAAGGGACTAGATAGTCATTTGCCTAATTATTGTGTATTTAAATTTAATACTTGATTAATTTGAATACACATTAATTAATAGTCAAAATGAGTTATTTGACTTATATCCTAAATGAATATATGTTTTTAATATTTAATGTAAATATTATACATATATTTAATATATTTGTATTTGATTAATTAATTGATTATTTAATTGTTAAATGATTAAATTAATTAAAATATAAATATCTTACATTAGGATATATTAAGTAAATGATGTTAGTTGCCTTTGTTGACTTAAATAATATCTAATAAAGTTGTATTAAGATATTTATGCAAGTTGATAACATTAGTTTGAAATGAAATTGAAATTTATAATCTTGTAAAAGCCAAGGTGAATTTCGGCCAATGCTTAAATGTTACAAGTATATATTGATTTTCATTTCACTTTACACTTAACCTAATACACTTTACTAAAAGAAACTCCATTGAAGAAACTTAAAGAAAGCTTGAGAAAGAAAGAAAGATTAAAGAAAGCTTGGAATTTTAGTAAGTTTTTCAAACTTGCTATTAGAGAGGAAATTGTTCCTTAGGTTCTAGGCTTCAACATGTGATGTTCTTAGATTATTTCTTTCTTTATTTCTTTGTGTTTTTGTTGATGGAAGTTTGATTGAAGTGTTGAGCATGTATGGTGAAGGAAGGTTGTGACTATTGTAGTTGTAAACTTTCTTTCTAAGGTTTTTGAAACCATGTTGCTAATCTAGAGTTATTGACCCACTCTTAAATGAACTAGATTTGATCTTGAGTTGTTTCATTGTGTTGAGACTTGGATTGGATGGAAGAATTATGATTGAAGTAATTGATTTAATGTATTTGGTCTAATTTGTCCAATTTGTGGAAATTGTAAAATTAGGGTTCATGACCAATTCCAAATTTGGGGCTTTTCATATATGTTGTGTATTTGTGTGTGTATATGATGCATATAAAGTTTCATGTTCATTGGATTACATCATGATGTGTTTTGATGCATGAAATGACAAAATGCACAAACCCCCCCTTTGATGGTGCTCTCGTCTTTGGTGAAGAAAAATGGGGATTTTGGTTGTTTTGGTATTTTGATGTTTTGAACATGCTAAGTTCATATTAGAAATGATTTAGAATCATTCAAAATTTATTTGATCAATTTCGGATTAAAATGGACAAAAATACCAAGTAAGGGTAATTTGGTAAATTCACTTAAATATGATTTATTGAATTTTATTTCATAATTTGATTATTGGAATATTAAATAAATATGTTTATTTAATTAATCCAAGAAAAAGTTTTGAAATCTGAAAATCGGATTTTCACCGCTTCCGCTGCGTTACCGGTTTCACCCCTTAAAAACCCCTACACTATAGACATTGCATTTTTGCATAAGCCCGATGACGAGCCTCGTATGGAGGCAATACTTGAAAAGTTGTGGAAGTTGCAGGAAACGAATGCCGGAAGGAAAAACTCCAAAATTAGCACCTCATTGGATTCAGACTCACTATCCAGCCTCGGATTTGCTCAGTCAGTTTCTGTTTCAAACCTTAGCCTCGGCCCAAAACCCCTACACCACAAAAGCCCATGTAACACACGCCCAAGGCCCAAAAAAGACACCATACATGCCCAAAAGAAGAAAACCCCATGCAAAACACATGCTCAAATTCCCTCATCAACACCTTCCAATTTAACAAGATATGAAATCCCATGCAAATCACTTCCCAATTTAATGAGATTTTGAAATCACCTCATCACCAAATTTACAAGATTATTTCCCAAAATAAATTTCCAAAATAGACATGATTTGTTCCCTTGTTTAGAGATCCTTTCAAAACATTATAAAAGGGATCCCATCTAATTCCTAGATCCGGTAGGTGAACATCCAAGTCTGAAACATATATCTAATATATTTCCTAACCTGTTTCCTCTGAATCAACTAAGCCTTGGCTTTAGCTCAATAAGCTTAATGATTCCAGTTAAGCGTGACCCATTGACAGTGACAAAGCTTCGTAATCCACATCGATGAACAAGAATGACCTTGACTTTGGCCAACAAGTCACAACTTCCTAAGACATGCGACATTAACAAAGCTTTCATGGTTCAAACACTTCCGTGATAGACAATGATCTTGACTTTGGCCAACAAATCAAAGCCAATCTTGGATCTTGAGAGAGAACTACTTAATGGAAGAAAATGCTTAATATTAAATGCGAAGGCATTTTCGTAAATTGGCAACCAACTTATTATCTTTGATTAGGTCTCGTCATACACCCTTAAACATGCATTCTAAAAGCACAACAAGGCGCGATAAATATAGTAATCATATACGGATGGATATTCATATACATTTTGGTGAGAAAAGAAATACAATGAGAATAAGAGGTGATAGGCTGCACACACGCAGGTCCAATTTCAAATAAATACAATATTTACAACAATTTCCAAAATTGCCCCCACCCATCTAATATCCATCCGATATACATTATTCAAACAAATACATCCAAGCATTCACACATAGCATGTTGTCAATCAATGTAATCCAATTAATTAATTCTTCAATTAATGACCAACCAATATTCATACAATGATTTGATTTGCGCGAGTCCAACTTGTTTAAAAATAAATACTCAAAGTAAGTATTCTTGAATTATATCGAACTACAATATTAAATCCAATTTAAATTGTATTCAATACTAATTCAAGTTTAATTCCAAATTAAACAATTACAATTATTCTATTATAATAATGTCCTTTTAGACTTGGATTCCAAATCCAATCCAAATGGTCTCAAATGCCCATTTAGGATCAAATGCCAATTCTATTAGGTCCAATGGGCTTTAATTAATTCTTTAGGCATGGACTTTTGGCCATTATGGATCAAGCCCATAATGCCTTGGCCCATTTAGGAATCACCCTATGTCATAAATTAATTTTGGCCCATTAGGCCCAATTAGATTATTAAAGGCCCAAAAGTCATATTTTGGACTTTTATGGAAATATTTTAGGCCCAATTGGATCCAACCCATTTGTCCACAACCAAACTTGGCCCAACTAAGCCCATTAATCCAAATATAACCAAATTAGCCCATTTAGTATTTTAGGGACTAATTTACATTAATACAATATTCCAAATATTATATTAATCCATTTTAAGTGTAATTAACATAACTAATTAATTAATCTAACATTTCCAAAATATTAATTTATCTAATTAATCATGCTTATCATTCCAATTCATGTCCAACACAAATTAAAGCAAAATCAAGTCTCCAACAAGCATGCTAACTCACGAAAATGACAAGAAATTAATATCCAATTTGATTCCAATCGAATTAAATCAACATTCAACATATATATCACGCCATTAACACATCTAAGTGTCGAAATTTAAAAATCATCATGAGTTACACTAGGGTAAGTTTTGGCCAAATTAGGGAAATTAGGGAAATTTTATCCAATCATTTTTCAACAATCCAACAATGCATAACTCCAAGTTATCATCATCTAACATCAACCAACAACTCAATTTTGAATTTTCATGCCCCAAGCAAAAATTCCAAATTAAAGTTAATGAACCATAGTTTTCAAAATCATATTTAGCAAGGTTTTGATACCATTGTTAGTCTCTAAGACACGCCACAAGATCCTAAACATGATTATATGTGTGAAATAACAAGAAAAATGGTGGAATCACTTACATTGTTAAATGGAGAAATTTCAAAATTTACTCTTTGGATGAAGCTCCAAGCTTGTTGTTATGTGAAGCATTCGGCCAAGATGGAGAGAAAAAGAGATTGTGAGAAAAATTAGTTTTTTCAAGACTTGGTGGTTGTGTCTTAAATGCATTTAATTAAGCCAACAACTTACATCAACATTTGACCTTTGATGTAAGTCATGTGGTCCCACCATATTTTAAATTCAAAATTTGAGTTGGCTTCCTCAACACACAACTTTTCTTGGGCTCACCAAAGTCAAAGATATTTTGTGTTCCCAAAACACAAAAAGACACACGCAAAGTCACAGGTAATTTTATCGGGTTCGTTTAATTCCGATTAAATGAATTTTCCGTCGCACCATAATTAAATCCAATTTAATTAAATAATTATGCCTCGTAAAATTATTATGAAAGAAGCTTTCAAATTAATTCTAAATTAATTCGTTCACCCGAATTAAAATCCAATTTTAATTTCATATTGAAATCTGATTTCAATTAATATATCTGATATATTATTTTAGCCACAAATAAATAAATTAAATAGAAAAATTCAATTTAACTATTAAATTTATTTTATCAATTAATTCTAAATTAATTGCGTTCTCTCTTCTATACGAAGTTAATCCCAGAATAATTATTGCCGCAATTAATCCATATTAATTTTATCTCTCATAATTAATCCCAGATTAATTCTATCTAGTCAACTGTCATTGATGAATCTTTGGGAAACGACCCAAGAGATATATGGATATGTTGGCAGTAAATACGGTTATCAGACTATCTGAACACGTGCGTACCCCGTACCATGTTCTCACCGATTTACAAGACATGATTGGCTTCTAGCAAAGCATCGTGCCTACCTAATTCTCCAGAAATATTCACTGAGGAATATCATCTGTATCAAACGTAGTAATGCTAATATTTTGAAATACATATTACAATTCAATATCGAATGTCACATGCTAGGCCTAGGGCTGGCTCTGTGTCTGCCCCGTACGAAGCATATATCGGATCCTGAGTAACTAATCTCTGTAATCGGGAAGTCATGACCTAGTCATACTATCCTGATAGCTGTAGCTTTAAAAGTACTAGTTCCATATCATGTGTGACCATCATCTCCATATGACTGAAGTGATACTCCCATCTTGACATCACATCCATTACACTACGATTCTCGGTAAACCAAATACAGGGGTACACAGAATATGTTAAAGCTCCAGACGATCAATACTAAAGTAAACTGATTGTCGCAAGTAATAGCGAGGTAAGTCTCAGGTTAAGGATCACATGAACCTACCCTGATTTGGATTCCAATAGACACATAGTCATACTACTAATGAGATTCTGAGTGGGTCTATCCAGAGTGAACAGTTCCCGGTCCAACGGCTAACAGAACCTCTTATTACACTTGCATAAGTATCCAATACCTAAATATATGAGAACTATGCCGTTAAGCTTCCATAACGCGCACAAGTGTAATACTAGTCTATTCCGCATTATTAATGTCCAGTCTCGATAATACTTCGACTAGGGTTATTTAATGATTAAAATGTTCGTGGATTAATACCATCTCATATCTTATTTACCCGATTTAACCATATGGACTTTTATCATTAATATATATCCAAGTAATCTAATTATAATAATGATAAAATATCAATTTACTTTTGTCACAAAGATAATTTTTACAAAAACACAATGTTCTTTACAAATAGTGATGCTATGGGTCATAATTGTCCAACACACCAAACAAACAACAAATAAAATCACAAACAAAATCCTAGCCCTCCACCAACTAGAAAAAACCAAAAATTGAACCAACCAACAGCAGTCCACCACCGAAAATAGCAACCCATCAATCACCGAAACAGCCCACAAAAATCAGCCAATACCAAAGCCAAAAGAAACAAAAACCAACCGAAGAAACAGCAGCAAAAACAACCCAAGAAAACAACCAAACCAACCAAACAAACAGCAGCAAAAACAATTAAAAAAATAGTCTAAAAAAACCGAAAAATATAAGAAAACAGTCCCAAAATACAACCAAAACAACCTGCCCAAAAACAGTGAAGAAACCACAAAAATAACCAGCTAAAATAGCCCCAGAAAACGCAAAAAAAGCCAGCAAAATCACCCAAAAAACAGCAAAAATAGTATCCCAAAACAGCAAACAACAGCCCAAAAATAGTAAATATAGCAAAACAACGAGCAGAAACAGCGAAACAGTGAGCAGAAACAGAGAAACAATAAACCAGCAATCCTTCCGGCGATGGCCTAACGCACTTTCAAGAAATGTAACTTAAAAGGTTAGACATGAGGGCACCCTATTTATTTTTATAGTTCCGGACACGGCATGCCTGGCTGGACGTGAAATACTTCCAGCCGGGTATACGAAGTCCTACATTAAAGACGGCCAAATTTCTAGTCACATTATTTTTCTCTTTCACATTTTGTTATTTTTTTTTATCTATTTAGTGTTATTTATCTTTTTATTTATTTATTCGCTTTCATCGTTATTTTATTATTCCGCATTTATTTTTGCTATTTTGCTTATTGTCTATATACTTTTAACATTATTTTATCATTTCACCTTTTTTTATGATTGTTTACATTGCATTGATGTTATGCATGTTATTATCCCTTGCGGTATATCAGATGGAAACCCAGACGTAAATTCCGTAGCCGAATCCGAATAGATGGTAGTGCGGTCTGTACTTGGGATACAACTCCACGTACCACTCGGGAAATACTCACATATGCATGATTAACCCCATTTTTTGTTTACTATTTATTTATAGAAGCTTTATTTGCTTTTGATTATTATGATTCTTGATATCATACCTTGTATTTCTTAATTTAATTTGCTTTTATTTATGTTAATGTTTATAGGTGTGTAAATTTGTGTGTTTATTTGAATTATCTTGCATGAACTGCATAAGACTTGGCTATACCATTGTGTGAACCCGTCCATTATGCTGGCATAAATAAGAGACCATTCCGACCCCAACAGTTTGAGGTCTTCCCTTTCGAGGGGTGACTGCGGCCTTAAATTTTTTCCTAGTTCACACAGGGTGGCGACTCCTTTATTCTCCGGGCTAGTCCCCCGCGGGCTACTCCATACTCTCTATGGCCTGCGAGCCTAACAATGTCGTGGTCATCGAGCATCATAGGCAAAGCGGTAAACCCTGCTTCACGCCTACAGATGGCGACTCCACTGGGGATAGAGAATCGACCACGAAACAATGCCAGGAACATAAAGTTTTACGGCCAGAATAGAAAGACCATTGGGGGGCCTTCAGGGACCAAACTCGCTCCTTCTGAGGTCGCCGCTATCAGAAATAGACGATTCTCCAATTTTGGTAGACCCTTGTCAAATGTGTTTGAAGAGCTGAAGAGGCAAGGACTCCTAAATCCCTTATAACCTAAACCATTTCCAAACCTTGTGCCACACTACCTTGACCTAAAATATACTGGTACTTCCATAAGCAAAAAGGCCACGAAACTGACAACTGCACTTGCCTCAAGCATGAGATCCAATACCTTATTGACACCCATAAAATACCCGACCCAGAAAAAGAACAACCCAACACACACAGAAACCCTCTACCCACCTACATGATCAACTCCGGCCTACTCGAAAGCTTTTTCCTCCTAATTCTCGACCACTAAGCTTCCTACATGGGGATATGGGACAACAATAGTGAAGATGAAATGGAGAGGATGAGAGATTTCTGGGAAAACTTCTCGAGTAGTGACAAAGAGGAGGTTGCAAAAGAAGAAAATAAACATGGAGAAAAACTACTGCAGTTGGAGAATCTGACGCCCGAAGAAAGCAATAAGACTGAAGAAAACAAGACTGCAAATCAGGAAGATGTTTATTTTCCTGACTTATTTAATTGTAATCCTGCATTTATTAATCATAAAGACATTGATTTTGCTTACTTGTTCCAGTCTTTTTCTGTTAGTCTACATCATAACACGCATGACATGAGCATATTTGACATTAGGGAAGAAGTCAAGAAATATATAGATGTGGGGTTCTAAGAGGTGGTGAAGTACCCCGAACAGTTAGCCAACATTATGCCGGTACCGAAGAAGGATAGAAAGAAAAAAAAAGAAGAAAAGAAAAATAAAGGAATGGGCATAAAGAAAATACTGGCTAAGATTGGGATGACAAACTGCTGTATGCTCTGTGGGGGTATAGAACTTCGGTGAGAACAGCAACGAGAGCCATTTACCAATAAATGGCCTTTACATTATTCCACGACTGGATGCATAAGAAGATTGAGGTATACGTGGATAAAATGATGGTTAAGTCAGAGACGAAGGCCGGGCAAACCTTTTGTGTTGTTTTTAGCCATAGAACCCGAAGCGTTGGGGGCGATGATGGTACATGCAGTGTTACCAGTGGGAATAGAGATACAGTCAATGCGGGTACTAGTAGAGGTAAAATTTCCTGAGTAGGAATGGGCCTCGCAGAGGTTCTAACAGCTAGCATTACTGGATGAGAAAATGATAAAGGCCTTGTACCACATGCAGCTATACTAGAAAAGGTTGGCCAGGGCGTTCAACAAGAAGGTGCGTCCCACCAAGATCAGAGAAGTTGATCTAGTGCTCAAGCAGTCCAAGCCACTGATAATGGGAAAGTTCAGGCCTAATTGGGAAGGGCCCTACGTAGTCAAATGGTGATGGGGAATGGGACCGTGAGACTGTCAGATTTGGAAGGGAACGAGTTCATCGAGCCCATCAACGTGGACAGGCTGAAACAATACTTTGCATAAAAAAAACAGGAAAAAAAAAAAAAAGAAAAAAAAAGAAGAAAAGAAAAATAAAGGAATGGGCATAAAGAAAATACTGGCTAAGATTGGGATGACAAACTGCTGTATGCTCTGTGGGGGTATAGAACTTCGGTGAGAACAGCAACGAGAGCCATTTACCAATAAATGGCCTTTACATTATTCCACGACTGGATGCATAAGAAGATTGAGGTATACGTGGATAAAATGATGGTTAAGTCAGAGACGAAGGCCGGGCAAACCTTTTGTGTTGTTTTTAGCCATAGAACCCGAAGCGTTGGGGCCGATGATGGTACATGCAGTGTTACCAGTGGGAATAGAGATACAGTCAATACGGGTACTAGTAGAGGTAAAATTTCCTGAGTAGGAATGGGCCTCGCAGAGGTTCTAACAGCTAGCATTACTGGATGAGAAAATGATAAAGGCCTTGTACCACATGCAGCTATACTAGAAAAGGTTGGCCAGGGCGTTCAATAAGAAGGTGCGTCCCACTAAGATTAGAGAAGTTGATCTAGTGCTCAAGCAGTCCAAGCCACTGATAATGGGAAAGTTCAGGCCTAATTGGGAAGGGCCCTACGTAGTCAAAAGGGTGATGGGGAATAGGACCGTGAGACTGTCAGATTTGGAAGGGAACGAGTTCATCGAGCCCATCAACGTGGACAGGCTGAAACAATACTTTGCATAAAAAAAACAGGAAAAAAAAAAGAAAAAAAAAAAGAGAAAGGCTCGTTGGGTTGAAAATCCGCAAAGGACAGCCCAAGCAAAAAAAGAGCATGAGTGAGCAAGAAAAATGGCTAATTGTAAAATCTGTGAGGAACAGTTAGCGACAGAGGTACCATTGCAATGCATTTTATTTCCTACATATGTATTAAGAAGTAATACAAACGTATTTATTGAAACAAATATTCAAGATGTTCATATATTGCATAAATTCCAGCTAACCAGGAAAGATTAGAGTTAAGTGGTTACAAATCAGGACTTTTGTATTCTTAGATGATGGACCAAGGTCAGGAGATCTAGGAGAAGAACTCCAAGAATAGAGAGGAACCTCGGGAATGAGGATGAATGAAGAGCCTCGAGAAGGAGGACAGATCTAAAAAAAAGAAAGAAAGAAAAAATGATTAGCTCACTGAGTTGAAAACCTGAAAAGGCGACTCAAGCAAGATAGAGCAGTCCGCTAAGTTGAAAATCTGAAAGGACAACTTAGGCAAAAGGTAGAAATGACTTGTGACTCAATGGACGAAGCGCAGGGCAGTACATTTTTCGCATCCTCAAGACAGCAAATGAAAGCTTCTGGAATCAGAATACATGATTTTTCGTATCCGAGAAGAATAGTAAGAGAAAAATGCAAGTCGAGAATGGCAGAAAACTCCTCAGGGAGATGGCATGTTTCGAAATCTGGGAATCGGAAGACATGATCCTAAAAAAATGAAGCCGCTTTCAAAAAGGCGTAATCCACCTTGACCCGGTGTAGTAGCAAAGAGCAGAAAGCTAAGCCAGGTCTGAGGATGACCGGTTTACCACCCCGGGAATAAGGGACACAACGGGATCTTGAGCCGTAAAGACCAAAGAGAATTGAGCAATCACCAGAGGAGAATTGGCTAAAGGAAACTATCAGCAGGCCAAGGGGTACCCAAGGGCCCAAAAGGATTCCTAAAGGGGTGAAGAAAACCTTCTAACACAAGGAATGCCTAACCGAAGATGACATCAAATATGACAATGAAAATCCATCGGAATAGGGAATGCATTCATGCATACATGCATACACGTCGCATACACACAATTTTTATTTTGTGTTCGCAGAAAAAGAAAAAGCGGAGAAGACGAGCAACTCCTAAGGAATGAGGACGAGCAAGCCAGGAATGGCACTCCAGGAATGGAGAAAAACCTCGGGAATGAGGATGAGAAACTCCTCGGGAATGAGGACGAGCAAGCCGAGAATGGCACTCCGGGAATGGAGAACAACTTTGGGAATGAGGACGAGCAAGCCGAGAATGGCACTCTGAAAATGGAGAACAACCTCGGGAATGAGGACGAGAAAGCAAGAATGGCACTCTGGGAATGGAGAATAACCTCGCGAATGAGGAAGAATCAGGGGTCGAAGTGCGTGACCACTATTATCAACATTTTAGGAATGAATCATAGGGGGTGAGACCCACATTATCAACAATTTAGGAATGAATCCCAGAGGTCAAAGTACCTCATCATCATAGAAAAAACTCCCTAGTGGATCCGAGAGTCACGTAGGTGGACCACAATGCCATTCCGGAATTCGAAGCGCCTCAGAGATCGAAGTATCTCACACTAGGAACGGTTCAGAAATGAACCATCTCACACGAGGAATCGTTCGGGAATGAACCATCTCACACCAGGAATGGTTCGGGAATGAACCATCTCACACCAGGAACAATTATGGAATGAACTATCTCACACCAGGAACGGTTCGGGAATGAACCATCTCACATTAGAAACAATTCGGGAATGAACCATAGAGATCGAAATATCTCACACTATGAATGGTTCAGGAATGAACCGCAGAGATCAAAGCATCTCACACTCGGTGGTTCAGGAATGAAGCCCAGGGGTCAAAGCACCTCGCTACCAACCCAACTCAGAGATCGAAGGGAAACAACATGTAAGACCGTCCATGGCCGACAAACCAGGTAAGCAAAAATGCATGCATGACTTTGATAGGGTTGTCACTGTCACACACTGCACAAGCCCCATCAAAGTGTGGGCGACTGTAGACACTGCATTTTTGCATAAGCTCGATGATGAGCCTCGTATGGATGAACTACTGGAAAAGTTACGGAAGTTGCGGGAAACGAATACCGAAAGGAAAAACTCTAAAATTAGCACCTCATTGGATTCAGACTCACTAGCCAACCTCAGATTCGCTCAGTCAGTTTCTGTTTCACACCTTAGCCTCGGCCCAAAACCCCTACACCACACAAAGCCCATGCAACACACGCCCAAGGCCCAAAAAAGACACCATACATGCCCAAAAGAAGAAAACCCCATGCAAAACACATGCTCAAATTCCCTCATCAACACATTCCAATTTAACAAGATATGAAATCCCATGCAAATCACTTCCCAATTTAATGAGATTTTGAAATCACCTCATTACCAAATTTACAAGATTATTTCCCAAAATAAATTTCCAAAATAGACATGATTTGTTCCATTGTTTAGAGATCATTTCAAAACATTATAAAAGGGACCCCAAATCATCACAATGACGCTAGACACACATGGTAATAATCAAATAAACGTAGGCTCTCTTTCTTATCGCTTTCATGGCAAACAGACACAAGCAAAAAAAACCCTTCAACCAGCAAACCAACACAACCATCAACAAATTAATCCCAAACCGACAACAACAAAACCACAAATAAAACAACCCCCCACCGAACAAACAACGAACAAAATCACAAAAAAATCCTAGCCCTCCACCAACTAGAAACAACCAAAAACTGAGCCAACCAACTGCAGTCCACCACCGAAAATAACAGCCCTTCATTCACCGAAACAGCCCACAAAATTCTGCCAATTTCGAAACAAAAACCAACTGAACAAACAGCAGCTAAAAAAACCCAAGAAAACAACCAAACCAACCAAAAAAACAGTAGAAAAAAAACCCAAAAAAATAGTCCCAAAAATAAAAAAACAGAAGAAAATAGTCCCAAAATACAACCAAAACAACCAGCCTAAAAATAGTGAAGAAACCACAAAAACAACCAGCTAAAATAGCCCCATAAACTGCAAAAACAGCAACCAAATCACCCAAAAAATAGTAGCCCAAAAACAGCAAACAACATCCCAAAAATAGCAAAAACAGCAACCAGAAATAGTAAACCAGTGAGCAGAAACAGTGATCAGAAATAGTGAAATAGCAAACCAGCAATCCTTCCGGCGACGGCCTAACGCACTTTCAAGAAAGCAACTCATAATGTAAGACTTGAGGGCACCATATTTAGTTTTATAGTTCCGGAAACGGCATGCCTGGCTGGACGTGAAATACTTCCAGCCGGGCATGCGAAGTCCTACATCAAACATGGCCAAATTTTTGGTCACATTATTTTTCTCTTTCGGCATTTCATTATTTAATTTTTTATCTATTTAGTGTTATTTATCTTTTTATTTATTTATTCACTTTTATCGTTATTTTATTATTTTTGCTATTTAGTTTTTTGTCTAGCCATAGAACCCGAAGCGCTGGGGGCGATGATGGTACATGCAATGTTACTAGTGGGAATAAAGATACAGTCAATGAGGGTATTAGTAGAGGGAGAATTACCTAAGCAGGAATAGGCCTCGCAGAGGTTCTAACAGCTAGCATTACTGGATGAGAAAAGGATAAAGGCCTTGTACCACATGCAGCTATACCAGAAAAGGTTGGCCAGGGCGTTCAACAAGAATGTGCGTCCCACCAAGATCAGAGAAGTTGATCTAGTGCTCAAGCAGTCCAAGCCACTGATATAGGGAAAGTTCAGGCCCAATTGGTAAGGGCCCTACCTAGTCAAAATGGTGATGGGGAATGGGACAGTGAGACTGTCAGATTTGGAAGGGAACGAGTTCATCGAGCCCATCAACGTGGACAGGCTGAAACAATACTTTGTATAAAAAAAGAGAAAAAAAAAGAAAAAAAAGAGAGAAAGGCTCGTTGGGTTGAAAATCCGCAAAGGACATCCCAAGCAAAAAATGAGCATGAGTGAGCAAGAAAAATGGCTAATTGTAAAATCCGTGAGGAACAGTTAGCGACAGAGGTACCATTGTAATGCAGTTTATTTCCTACATATGCACTAAGAAGAAATACAAACGTCTTTATTGAAACAAATGTTCAAGATGTTCATATATTGCATAAATTCCACCTAACCGGGAAAGATTAGAGTTAAGTGGTTACAAATCACGTCTTTTGTATTCTTAGATGTTGGACCAAGGTCACGAGATCTAGGAGAATAACTCCAAGAATGGAGAGGAACCTTGGGAATGAGGACGAGCGAAGAGCCTCGAGAATGAGGACATATCTGAAAAAAAAAAAAAATGATTAGCTCGCTGAGTTAAAAACCTGAAAAGGCCACTCAAGCAAGATAGAGCAGTCCGCTAAGTTGAAAATCCGAATGGACAACTTAGGCAAAAGGTAGAAAGGACTTGTGACTGAATGGATGAAGCGCAAGACAATACCTTTTCCGCATCCTCAAGACAGCAAAGGAAAGCTTCTGGAATCAGAATACATGATTTTCAGTATCTGAGAAAGGTAGTAAGAGAAAAATGCAGGCCGAGAATGGCGGCAAACTCCTCAGGGAGATGACATGTTTCGAAATCTGGGAATCGGAAGACATGATCCCAAAAGGATGAGGCGGCTTTCAAAAATTAGTAATCCACATTGACCTAGTGTAGTAGCAAAGTGTAGAAAGCTGAGCCAGGTCTGAGGATGACCAATTTACCACCCCGCGAATAAGGGGCACAACGAGATCTTGAGCCGTAAAGACCAAAGAGAATTGAGCAATCACAAGAGGAGAATTGGCTGAAGGAAACTGTCAGTATGCCAAGGGTTACCCAAGGGCCCAAAAAGATTCCTAAAGGGGTGAAGAAAAACTTCTAACACAAGGAATGCCTAACCGAAGATGACATCAAATAGGACAAAGAAAACCCATCGGAATAGGGAATGCATCCATGCATACATGCATAAACGTCACTTACACATAATTTTTGTTTTGTGTTCGCAGGAAAAAGAAAAAGTGGGGAAGACGAGCAACTCCTCAGGAATGAGGATGAGCAAGCCGGGAATGGCACTCCAGAAATGGAGAAAAACCTCGGGAATGAGGATGAGAATCTCCTCGGGAATGAGGATGAGAATCTCCTCGGGAATGAGGACGAGGAAGCTGAGAATGGCACTCCGGGAATGGAGAACAACTTTGGGAATGAGGATGAGCAAGCCAGGAATGGCACTCCGAGAATGGAGAACAACCTCGGGAATGAGGATGAGCAAGCCATGAATGGCACTCTAGGAATGGAGAATAACCTTGGAATAAGGACGAATCAGAGGTCGAAGTGCCTCACCATTATTAGCAATATTTTTTGGAATGAATCCTAGGGGGTGAGACCCACATTATCAACAGTTTAGGAATGAATCCCAGAGGTCAAAATACCTCATCATCATAGAAAAAATTCCCCAGTAGATCGCAGAGTCACGTAGGTGGACCAAAATACCATCACCCATCAGTGCGGGAACAAATCTGAGAAGTCGAAGCTCCTCAGAGATCGAAGCATCTCACACTAGGAACGGTTAGGAAATGAACCATCTCACACAAGGAACGGTTCAGAAATGTACCATCTCACACCAGGAATCGTTCGGGAATGAACCATCTCACACCAGGAATGGTTCAGGAATGAACCATGTCACACCAGGAACGATTATGGAAAGAACTATCTCACACCAGGAACGGTTCGGGAATGAACCATCTCACATTAGAAACAATTCGGGAATGAACCATAGAGATCAAAATATCTCACACTATGAATGGTTCGGGAATGAACCGCAGAGATCAAAACATCTCACACTCGGTGGTTCGGGAATGAAGCCTAGGGGTCAAAGCACCTCGCTACCAACCCAGCTCGGAGATCGAAGGGAAACAACATGTAAGACCATCCATGGCCGACGAACCAGGTAAGCAAAAATGCATGCATGACTTTGATAGGGTTGTCACTTTCACACACTGCACAAGCCCCATCAAAGTGGGGGCGACTGTAGACACTGCATTTTTGCATAAGCTCGATGATGAGCCTCGTATGGAGGAACTACTGGAAAAGTTACGGAAGTTGCGGGAAACGAATGCCGAAAGGAAAAACTCTAAAATTAACACCTCATTGGATTCAGACTCACTAGCCAACCTCAGATTCGCTCAATCAGTTTCTGTTTCACACCTTAGCCTCGGCCTAAAACCCCTACACCACACAAAGCCCATGCAACACACGCCCAAGGCCCAAAAAAGACACCATACATGCCCAAAAGAAGAAAACCCCATGCAAAACACATGCTCAAATTCCCTCATCAACACCTTCCAATTTAACAAGATATGAAATCCCATGCAAATCACTTCCCAATTTAATGAGATTTTGAAATCACCTCAACACCAAATTTACAAGATTATTTCCCAAAATAAATTTCCAAAATAGACATGATTTGTTCCCTTGTTTAGAGATCATTTTAAAACATTATAAAATGGACCCCAAATCATCACAATGACGCTAGACACACACGGAAATAATCAAATAAACGTAGGATCTCTTTCTTCTCGCTTTCATGGCAAACAGACACAAGCAAAAAAACCCTTCAACCAGCAAACCAACACAACCATCAACAAATTAACCCCAAACCGACAACAACAAAACCACAAATAAAACAACCCTCCACCGAACAAACAACAAACAAAATCCTAGCCCTCCACCAACTAAAAACAACCAAAAACTGAGCCAACCAACATCAGTCCACCACCGAAAACAACTGCCCCTCATTCACCGAAACAGCCCATAAAAATCTGCCAATACCGAAACCAAAAGAAACAAAAACCAACTGAACAAACAGCAGCAAAAACAACCCAAGAAAACAACGAACCAACCAAAAAAACAACAGCAAAAACAACCCAAAAAATAGTCATAAAAAACCAAAAAACAAAAGAAAACAGTCTCAAAATACAACCAAAACAACCAGCCTAGAAATACTGAAGAAACCATAAAAACAACCAGTTAAAACAGCCCAGAAACTGTAAAAACAGCCACCAAATCACCCAAAAAATAGTAGCCCAAAAACAGCAAACAACATCCCAAAAATAGCAAAAACAGCAGCCAGAAACAGTAAAATAGTGAGCAAAAATAACGAAACAGTGATCAGAAATAGCGAAATAGCAAACCAGCAATCCTTCTGGCGACGACCTAACGCACTTTCAAGAAAGCAACTTAAAAGGTAAGACCTGAGGGCACCCTATTTAGTTTTATAGTTCCGGACACGGCATGTCTGGCTGGACGTGAAATACTTCCAGCCGGGTATACGAAGTTCTACATCAAAGATGGCCAAATTTCTGGTCACATTATTTTTCTCTTTCGGCATTTCGTTATTTATTTATTTTTTCTATTTAATGTTATTTATCTTTTTATTTATTTATTCACTTTCATCGTTATTTTATTATTTTTGCTATTTAGTTTTTTTTTTCTATTTACTTTTATCATTATTTTATTATTTCGTTTTTTTTTTATGACCGTTTACATTGCATTGATGGTTATGTGTGTTATTATCCCTTGCTGTATATCGGATGGAAACGCAGACGTAAATTCCATAGTCGAATCCGAATAGACGGTAGTGCGGTCTGTACTTGGGATACAACTCCACGTACCACTCGAGAAATACTCACATATGCATGATTAACCCCATTTTGTTTACTATTTATTTATAGACTATTTGCTTTTAATTATTATTATTCTTGATATCGTACCTTATATTTCGTAATTTAATTTGCTTTTATTTATGTTAATGTTTATTGGTGTGCAAATTTTTGTGTTTCTTTGAATTATCTTGCATGAACTGCATAAGACTTGGCTATACCATTGTATGATCCTGTCCATTATACTGGCATAAGTAAGAGACCGTTCTGAACCAAACGGTTTGAGGTCTTCCCTTATGAGGGGTGAGTGCGGCCTTAAATCTTTTCTTAGTTCACACTGGGTGGCGACTCTTTTATTCTCCGGTTTAGTCCCATGCGGGCTACTCCGTACTCTCTATGGGCTGCGAGCCCAACAATGTCGTGGTCGCCGAGCATCATAGGCATAGCGGTAAACCCCACTTCGCTCCTACAATAACTTTATAAATCAATAAAACAATATGAAAATAAAATATCCACTCGTAGTGCTATGGCAAATCGAGAATGGTTCACGACATAGGTGACCGTCTAGTATCCTAACATTGATCTAAAGTCCATACAATCATTAGCTTTTATAACTTGAAAAATTTCCATATGGCATTAAAGATTATACAATGCATGGACACTTAATCTTGCTGAATATTATAGATATTTATGGTATTTATGAATTTTATGGGCTTAGATTTGGAGTTATGCAAGTGTATTAGTGGAAATTTAGATTCTTCTAGTCGCTAAGAATGAATTGTTTGACGTCTAATTTTGAAAATTCTCTGTAACTAATTAGGAATGTATCAATGGTTGAAAATTTAATAAAATGGTTCTTAATGTGTCTAGTTTATGTTTATTTTTACATATCTTAATTTTGATTTTACAAACTCAAGTTATCAACTGACGTTCAGGGGCTGTTCAAGATGAAAAACTAGGTGTAGTAGTAGTAGGTCACCCAATTTCAAAAAATTAATACGGCCTCATCTTAATTCTAAAAATTCTAATTATTGATTATGTTACTCCCTTATTTGTCTAGCTTACACATAATTTTGCGGTTCATCATTTTCACTTCAGAAACTCGACTTACAACCAATTATTTACAACATGTTCAGAGACTGGTAAACTAACTTTGCCGCCTAACTTACTCAATTCCTCGCCTTATCTAATACATTCAATCCAGAGACCCTTAACAAATTTTATATTATTATAAATACTTTTTAACACGAAACATGTTTAACTTATCAAGTTACTTTGGGCTTGGAATTTCGTCGAACACTTGGTACGCGAAATGCTAAAAGTTCACTATTTCCACATCCTTAATTATGCCATCGCTACTTTTACATCACCAATGCACAACACAACCATTCCAACCTGCATAATAAATTCAAAAAACCCCTATATACCATGTAGTATTCGATCAAGGCAAAACTTTCACATTTTATTTTCTTCAACATCCATCAGTATAAACTCAAATCAAGGCATCCTTCCAAGCATGCATCATCATCAATTATCAATAAAGAAAGAAAAACACATCCCCTACATGCCATATAATACTTGGCCAGCCCTTAAGATTTGAGTAAAATTGAGATTTTTCCAAATGAAGCTCATTTCATGTGTGTATAGTCATAGGATGCTAAAAATATGCATGGTAGCTACTCAATCTTGACCAAAATACAAAGATAAATTTCTAGGGTTCTAAGGATGTGATTTGGGGCTTCAAAAATTCTGTCCATAATTGAAATTAACGAAGACAAAGGATTTAAGAAGCTTACTTTCATGAAGAATGAGGCTGAGTCTTCATTGCTTGCTCAAGAAATAGAGAGAAGTTCAAGGATTAGTAACGGCTTGAAGGATCTTCCTTATTCACGTTATTTATGTTGAGAGAGATGAAGTAATAGTACACTTTATATTGACAAAGGAGGGGCTGATGTTATTAATAAAATAATACAAAACAATCATAAAAAGCATAATAATTTCTAGAGGAGTCACGAGTTTTACTGTTCACGCGACTTTGACTAGTTCAGATCCGAATTTGGAAAGCATTCAACACGGAAGTTGTAGGTCTTAGTCTGAGCTTTCCGATGATATTAAATTCAAAAAAATGGAGATCCTATGAAAACGTTATGGCTGAAATAGGGAAGAGCTATCTGTTGACTCGGATAAATAGTAAAAGTGATGAATCTGAAAGCTTTTCTAGGACCACCGGACGAGATTCCTAAGGTATGAAAATTATTTAATATTATTTTATGAGTTATAAAATATTAAAAAAAATTAAAATAAAATTTATTCTGAGCCGCTATAATTTTATTTGAGCTATAATGCATAGTTTATACTGTTAAAATATCCCCCCTATTAAAATGATTCATCCTCGAATCAAAATAGGTAATATACCTTACTCCTTGAATCATACTGGGCTTGGAGATTCCTTTTGGATAAGAAACCAATGAGAAACCAATCTTTCAGTAATTTTCAAATTCTTAAATCGCCTTGAGCGTTCGAGTTACTGTCGTATTCCTAAAATCGAGTAGCCTACAGAATTGCAATCCTTAATCCTTGAGTTACTAGCCATTACCGTGCTACTGAATTTCTGAGAAATCTATATAGCTATGGTCTTTACTCCTCAACTTAAGGTTACTTCAATTAGTTCCATATATAACGAATGTTAACATAGAGTTTTATTCTAGTTAGGGAAACATAGTCCGCACTACTTCATTTCCAACTCTTGGAAACACTCACAATGACATAATAGATACAAAATAATGCTTGTTTTTTTTTCTGAAATTATTTATTTCTCAATTTTTAGCTTCCGCAACATGAACCATCTAGATCATTCCTTTTCATGAACTATATATAAATCATACTTGCTAGATGTCATGCCACCCTTTCTTTCTTCCGTTGTCCTCCCTTCATTTTTACTAATACAAATCAAGTCTGTCTTTGGAACATACCACGAGGTTCTTCATATTTTTGTTGTAATGTAGGCTCTTTAATGATCTCTCTAGTAAATAATGTTTTATGCATTCAGTTAATGGCTAAGATTTCTCTACTAATTTTTTAATCTGCTGCGTAAACTACAATATTATTTATAAATCTCAATTATTGGAGAAACTTTTGCATTACTAACTCACTCAGAAGGATCCACCCCAATATGTACTAAATAATCTTCATTCCTTGTCATGAACTATATATAATTCATACTTATGATTTATGATTTTTCGGGGCATGGGGGAAAAATCCACCCCAGTATGTAACTTGATACAGTTTGGAATTGATGGACAGAGAACATGTGCAGATGTAGAGGACTGGGGGGACGGCGATACATAACGCCCCAGATCCTAGTTCAGGGCTAGGGAGATGACGATACGTAACGCCCCAAGACCACCAGTTTTAGGGACATGAGTGCCATGTTTTGGGGGACAGCGATACGTAACGCCCTAAAGTCATGGTTTTGCATTCCTTGCTCCAGATAGGCGTATGGAGGGACGGCGATACATAACGCCCTCATACGTCAAGTTTTTCAGATACATATCAGTTTTCAGAAACCAGACTTCCAGAGAATAGTTTTCATAAATCAAATTTTAGAAACAGTTTCCAGAAAGTGGATTTTAGATAGATAAGATTTATAAGAGAGATTTCGGACGAACTTTTCAGAAAAGAGTTTTCATATAAAGTTATTTCTGAAACTTTAGTTTTCAGTTTTTCGTCCACTCACTTAGATCGTACAACGATCTAACCCCCATTCCAGTTTCTCTATTTTATAGGATTTCTCGGAGGTCGAGCTCAGGAGGATGGATACTGATGCAGTCATTAGAGTATGGAGTCCACCAGTACAAGTCAGATAGAGTGTGAGTCAGTCAGAGTCAATTAAAAGTTTTGTATTAGTCTTTGACTTTGAGGCAGTCATTGTAAAAGTGTGTTATTGAGATTTCAGTTTCAGATGTAGAGTTTGTATGTAATGATTTTCATTTTGGGCAACTGTCCCATATATAATATAAAAAATTAAAGAAAATAATATTACTGTCTGTTTATGGTTAGAAAGTCAGAGGCTTATAGGGTTAGTACGGTCTATCCCTTGCCGGTAACATCTCCCAGATCGGGGATGTTACAAAGATGGTATCAGAGCATGGTCTAGGGAGTCAGTGACTACAATGGGTAGAATGTTAGGGTCTAGTATACGTAGTATGTCCAGGATACTCGTGTACAAGGCACTACCTCTCCAGTATCCGATCCTCGAGTACGTCCTCAAAGTTCCATAGACAGTTTAGTAAGCTTTCCTAGATCATGTGAATAGTATTCCTTATGAGGAAAGTTATACTCTAGATCCAAGTTAAGAATTCTCCTGTAGTTACCCTGGTTTATTACCAGAAGTCCAGAACGAGCTATGAAATTAAACCGTAATGATCTAAGACAAGTTACCCCAGGGAATAGTATAAGAAAGCTATAAGAAAGCAAGAAAGAAAGTATAAATGTTTAGACAACCAAAGACGAAGAAAGATAAAGAGACAGAAAGAGATAGTAAATTTCGAAGAGTACCTACCCAGGAAAATAGAAAGAGAAAGAAAAACTTAGAAAGAGAAATGAAAGATAGAATGTAGATATCTAAATAATTGAAAGAAAATAGAGATAGAGGTACGAAAACAGATAGATAAGAAAATTCCAAAACCTATAGAAGTAAGAATTAGAGACATAGAGTGAGATAATATGGAAGACATCGGAACTTGGGATAGAGAAATAGGATATAGCAAGTCCGAACAAGAGTAAAATACTGAGTGGACCTAAATAAGATTCCTTTGCTTCTCAGAAATTCTTTCAGTTGATCAAATAACTCTCGAACACTTCGTATAGATAGCAAGCTCCCCGAATGACTAAGAATATATATAAGACAGAGATACAACGTCTATAGTAGTAAAGAGAATAGAAAGAGCCCGAGTAAGTATTAAAGTGCCTAGTAGACGTAAGATTCCTTCCCTTCTCATAAATTTCTTTCAAAGAGATTTGAGAGCCTTAAGTGTCTTATATAAACAGCCAATTTTCCTAGCAATAAGGAATAGACAGAAGGATAAAATGAGCAAGAGATAAAGATTAGCCTATGGGGTTCCCACAGACGAGAGATGCTAAAAGGACCTAGAAAACTTTAGATTTCCAGACCCAAACTTATGCCCACAAGCAGGCAAATAAAGGTCATACACAAAAATGATTAGTTACCTTATCTCAGACAATCCGATGGAGACAATATCTTAAACTATCCAGTTGTTAACCGCTTAGTCATACCTGTTAAGGAAGCCGTCCCGACAGAGCCTACCTCATACCTAACTTACATGAGAAATATACCCTACCAGAACATAAAGTACCAAAACAAGAATTCCGAGACCTATCAAGGCATTAGATGTTGCCATAGCCCATATCAGTATATATATACAGGTGACCGTAAAAAACTCGACGAGAGTTCAGAAATGGAAAAATCTAGGAAGGTAAATTACGCAGAAAAAGATTAAGGAAATTTTCAAGAATACACAGAAAGAAAAAACCGAATATAGTCCAAAGACCAAGGCATGTTAATACGAGGCTTACTAGACTAGTAGAAGTCCACATAATAGACTAAATATAGTAAAACCCTTAGATCAGACCAAGTTAGTAGAAATCCATGAAGTATACAAGGACAAACTCGAGAAGTTGGAGAACTTGGGAGTGATAAGATAATCAGTAAGAACAGTAGATTATAGTGTCAAGTCGAAACTTATAGCAAGAATGGAGATTGGAGATCTAGGAAGTAACCAGAAGTATCAGTTACCACTAACATTAGTAGTGCAACTGAGAACTAAAAGTCAAGATATGGAAGTTATAAAAAAGAACATGAAAGGTAATAAGGAAATTCGGTACATTCAGGTACATAGTTAACAAAGTGAGAAGATAGTAGAGTAGAAAATTGATAGTAGTTGCGAGACCCCAAGACAAGGAGTAGTCGATCAGGCTCATGTAGAACGAATAATGACCCTTCCTTCAAGAAACCTTGATTCTAGTAAAGCATGCAAACACCTAACCATATCATCACCGAGCTTAAGTGTAAAGCAGAAATGCATACTTATAGATCCTTATGGAATGAATATGCTCACTCCTCAACTTAGAGCCTAGTAAACAGAAAAAAGCTAGTAAATGAGAGAAGTTAACAGATAGATAAATCGCGAGATGGCTAAAACAACCAAATTGATAAGTTCAATGAAACATAGATAAGAAGCATGAGATAGACTGGTTTGAAGCCACATTAGTTAAGCTAAGAAGCCCTTAAAGAAGTAAAGGACTTAGAAGTACAAGGGAAATAGAGAGAATGACTATTCGGATTGAAGTAAATAACTTATAAGAGTTTCATATTATCAAGAAGAAAAGATTAGCCAAAGAGTACCACATGAATCAAAGATTTAGAAGGAGATATTATAAGTAATCAAAGCAGATAGAGGTTTCAAGAAAGTAAAGAAGTAGGAGTTCAAGAAACTAAGACACGAAAGAAAACCTTATAACAGAGCAAGTCTTCTATGAAAGATAGCAAATAGAGTGTAGCAGTACTCAGAGAAATAAAATAGCGACTTCAGAGGGTTAAGCAACAGAAATTAACAGGAAGGAGTAAAGAGGCAGTACGAGGAAGTTGTTATGGAGCATGGCTCTAGAAGGTTTTTGCAGAAGATGTGGTGTGATCGATTGTTGAAAATGATCATGAGTTATGTTGAAGAAGGCAAGCCAAATAAGTTTTAGCAGTAGTACCCTAATGTAGGAAAAGACTTCAGACATGTATATACAAGAATCCTAGACTCCTAGACAAAGAATATGTGCCACTAGATCACCATAAGTAGAAAAGCCTCAAGATAAGTTCCCACCCTCCCAACCCTCGTTAAACAACAACAACGAAGATAGACTTTGATGTTCGTCTAAATAAATTCTTAGAACCAATAGAATACATAGTTGAAGGAGATCGAAACAGAAACCTTTAGATATAGTACAATGATAGAATAAAAGAAGAAATAGTTATAAGTAAGAGATTTAGAAAAAAACGTTATCTAGATGAAACAATGAAGAGAGAAAGTATTAGTGAAAACAGTGACGAGGATGTAAAAGAACAGCGTTAAACATGACTGGAGTCATATGATAGATGACATCATTCGAATAAAGAAGCAGAGATATAGGCCAGACAAGTCCCAGAAATAGAACAGAGTAAGAGAAAAGATAAAAAGGTTTAGAAGAAAGATAGTCTATAAGAGATGATTAAGAAAGAAAGTTATAGTCAAGCATTTATGGAAGGCAAAAGAGATAGCCATAGACATAATCAGAGAATTGTAGAAGTTGAAACCCATGTGAATAAAAAGACAGAAGCATAGATCACATGAGTTCTAAGAATTGTAGAAGTTGATACCCATGTTAATACTTGATTTTATTAAATAGACATTAATAAAATATCAAATTATGATATTTGGCGAATATCATTAATATATGTATTTGAGATATTTAATGTAAATATAATACATATATTTAAGATATTTGTATTTAATTATTTAATTATTTAATTATTTAATTGTTAAATTATTAAATTAATTAATAAAATAAATATCTTTTGTAATGATTTTGCTTTTATATGGCTTGATATTATTGGAATACTTTTTTGGTTTGCTTTATTAAAGATAATTGTTACTTTATTAAAGCAAAACTTATTCCAATTAAAATCAAACAAAAAATAAAATAACTGTTAGTGTTCTTTTCTTTGAAAATTTGGCCAAGATGAGAATTGGATAACAAAATGATTTTTTTTCATTTTTCACACACACTAAAGTTTAACAAAAATATTACAAAGTGAGTTGAGAGGATTTGAAGAAAAATCAAAAAGAGAAAGCTTAATTTTTGGAAAATTTTATAAGTATTCTTCAATTTTCTTCAAGATATAATTTGAATCTATTATTCTTATATTCAATTGTGTTGCTAAGATTGATCTATCTACTCTTAAGTTTGTAATTAAATTTTTTGGAAACTTATTATAGGATGTTATGCATGAATGATTAATTTATTTTCTTATTAGTGTAATTAAGCTTAATAAATTAATTAGAAATTAAAGTTGCCATTCTAGAGTTGATTAGCCATTCATAATTAACCTAGAATTGTTCTTGATTAATTTCATGATGGTGAGACTTGATTGGTGTGGTAATTGGACGATTAAAGTATTGAATTCCGTCAATTTAATGTAAATTGTGAAATTGAAGTAATTTATGAAATTAGGGTTCTTAACCCATTCCAATTTTGGGGCTTTTCATATATATGATTTAATTTGATGTATATTTGGTGTATATTAAATTTGGGATTAATTGGATTTGATCTTGATGTCTTTTGAATAAATTGGGCCAAATTACAATTAATGGAAAATTCTGGCAGTTTCGGCAATTTGGAAAAAATTTCTGGATTTTGTTGCAATTTGTAATTTCATGTATTTGGCATGTATAAATTATTTTGGGATTGATTTGAAATCAATTAAATATGTATTTCCAAAGTGTATGGTCTCATAGTAATTAATGATAAATATGATTTTTCAGATTAAAAATTCAGTTTTTATTTATTGAGTAATTATAATAAATTTGTTTTTTTTAAGTGCCCAAGAAAAATATTTATCGGAAATTGTTTCGGAGTGAAAATACCCGAAAACGGTGAAAAACGGCGTTACCGGGTAACGGCTGCCCAAACAGTGAACTGGGCACTGTTCGGGCAGCCCACGAACTGTCCAAATATGTTTTGTGCCGACCTAGGCAATCCCATGAGCATTGGTTGGTCAGTTCTGTTGTGTTTCAATCAAGTCCCAAGATCATAAATCATGCATAAAAACGAGTTGAATACAACCAAATGAGGTGCGGAAAAGACTCACATGGATCGGTAGAGATGCAACAAAGATGGACCAAATCGCACTTCATGTTCTGCCTCCATCAAGCTCGGTTTTAGCTTCTTGAACTGCAGTGGACTGCACGGTGGGGGCTGTTTTGATGCCTCCAAATCGGCCATGCAAGACTCCATTGAAGCTCCAAGCTTCAAGCTTTCCAAGCTCACAAATTCGTTTCCCTATCACCATAATATAACCCATGTGTGTGCTAGCACTTTTGTTTTGCAACAAAACACTCTCACTTGCTTCTCTTTCAATTCGGCAGTGACCAAAATGGAGAAGAAGATGAAATGGCTCTAAGCCGTGAATGAGAGGGAGAAGAAAAAGAGGGAAAACGTGAATTGAGAGAGAGAAAAGGTAAATGGTTTTTACTTATATATTTATTTTATTTTCCAAAAATAAAATCAAATACAAAAAAGCATTTACATTTACCAAGTACAAAAGTCAAAAAGCAAAAAGCCTATTAATGCTTTTCCAACAACCATTTACTATTCACATCAAGTCACTTTAATAAAGTGACAACATGTCATGTCACATCACTCAAAATGACAAGTGATTTGACGATTGATGCGACTAGCGATATGACGCACGATTTGACTTGCTTGCCGCACTCGAATTCGAAATGCGAATGCGCTCGCAAATAATCTCGGGCTCGGGTTCGCTAATTCCAAATTAACGAATTTTTCGTTGCGTCGTAATTAAATGATTACGCCTAGCGAAATCACTATTTACGTCGCTAACGAATTAATTCTAAATTAATTCGTTCGCCCGAATTAAAATCTAATTTTAATTCCGCGTCGAAATCCAATTTCTTATAATATATCGAATATATTATTTTATCGATTAATTCCAAATTAATCGTTCTCTCTCTTTAATTAATATTTTATCCCAGATAAAATATCTCTCCGCAATTAATCCCAGATTAATTTTCTCTCTCTTCTAATTAATCCCAGATTAATTGAAGTGTGAGTCATACGTCATCGGTGAATCTTCAGGAAGCGACCCATGAGATCTCCGGATATGTTGGCAGTAGTAAATACGGTCGTCGGATTATCCGAACACGTAAGTACCTCTTACTACTTTTATACCGATTTACAAGACAAGGTTGGCTTCTAGCAAAGCGCCATGCCTACCCAATTCTCCAGAAATATTCTTACAGGAATATATAGATCTGTATCAAGCGTAGTATACCGTATTATTGTGCATATCGGCCCAGTATCGGATAGTCACGTGCTAGGGTGGGGCTGGATAAGTGTCTGCCCCGTCCGAAGCACATGTCGGATGTCTGGTAACATAGTCTCTATAATCAGATATTCATGACCTGGTCATAATATCATGATTGATGCGCATCACTCAAGAGCACTAGTACCTTATCCTGCGTGACATCATCTCCACTATGACTGAAGTGATACTTCCGTCTTGACATCACACCCAATACACTACGACTCTCTGATAAACCAGAAGTGTGGTGTACGCAGAACCGGTTAAAGCCCTGTACCACCAAGACTAAAGTCTACCGATTATCGTAAGTATTAGCGGTGCAAGTCTCAGGTTAAGACCAAATACACCTACCCTGATGTCGGACTCCCATAGACACATAGTCATAATACCAATGGGATTCCGAGGGGTCTATCGAGAGCAAAGCTGTTTCCCGTACAATCGGTGAAACACAACCTCCTATCGCACTTGCATAAGTATCCAATACTTAAATATATGAGAACTATGCCGTCGTGCCCTCACAACGCGCACAAGTGCAATACTAGCCTATTCCGCATTATCGATGTCCTGTCTCGATAATACTCCGGCTAGGGATATTTAATGATTAATCTTTCGTGGACTGATACTGTCTCATATCATCTCAATCCAGGAACTAATATATGAACCTCTCTTCATTTATACATCTATGGTGATCTAATCACAAATGATGAGAGTGCAATTTCCTTGTCACATAGTCAATTTGTACAACAACACCGTGATCTGTATAAATAGTGACGCTATAGGTCATATTATCCAACAATCTCCCACTTGGCACATAGCCAGTCACTCGAGTGTCTAACACCCGAACTATGTACGGTTTGCTCAAATTGTTGAGAAAAAGATTTTCGTCAGCGGATTTGCTTAATTATTGTCTGACGCGATT
>SKCR01005336.1:0-25976 GCA_019454045.1 Zanthoxylum bungeanum | reverse complement strand
AATAGTGACTAAAATACATCAGAAATACAGTAGCAAAACAGCAGTGAATCGGAGTCGAAGAAGTACCGAATCAGAGTCAAAACAGTAGCTTGAACAGTGGAACAGTGAGGAAAGGCGTGAACCTGTGAACATGAGGAGTTGCAGAGCATTCCCCCCTTTTTTTCGACGACCGTGCACCGTACTTCCGAGAGTTGACATAAAAGGTTAGACCTGAGGGTACCTTTCCTATTATTTCCATCTATCTTTTTTAATTGTTTTATTCATCTTTGTCGCATGAGAGTCTTTTATTAGTGCATGATTGTGGCCCTTGAATGAATGAAAGATGTGTCGCCTTTCGTGGTATATAGGATGGAAACCCGGACATAAATTTCATAGCCGATTCCGAATGGACGGTAGTATGATCTGTACTCGGGATACAACTCCACGTACCACTTGAGTACACGGCACGTACTTTATTTTATCTTGATTTGTTTATTGTCGTCATTTATTTTCTGCATCTTATTTGTTTGAGTAATGATGAAGTCAAACGCATAGGCTTAGTAAGTGCGTTCAAAGGTCCTCTATTTCAAAGGGGTTAAAATCCTTTACCATGATGCTTCGCTGCGCCGGATGATTTATATTCGTTTGAATGTGAGATGTGTTCAATCGGTTATACGAAGTCCGATATCGTTGTTTCTATTTTTATATGCATTATGATGAGATAAAGCGCATGGGCTTAGTAAGTGCGATTAAAGGTCCTCTATTTTGAGAGGTTAAAATCCTTTACCACGATGCTTTGCCGAGCCGGATAATGTATATTCGATTGGATGTGAGATATGTTCATTCGGATACACGAAGTTCGATATCGTTGTCTTTACTTCTTTATGTATGTATTGTGTTGTTTGCGTATGGGCTTAGTAAGTGCGATGAAAGGTCCTCTATTTTGAGAGGTTGAAATCCTTTACCACGATGCTTTGCCGCGCCAGATAATGTATATTCGATTGGATGCGAGATGAGTTCAATCGGATACGTGAGGTCCTACATTGTGGATTTGTTTGTCTTTGTATGTATTGCATGCATCAGGTCTGGTTCCGTTATAATGCGTTCTCGAACGCCACACGAACGCGAACATTATGTTTACCGTTCAAACGCGTTCTCGAACGCTACGTGAACGCGCACACATTTTCTTAGTTTCATCATGCATCAGGTCTGGTTTCGTTCGAACGCGTTCTCGAATGCTATACGAACGCGAACCTTCTGTTTACCGTTCTAACCCGTTTACGAACGCTACACGAACGCGCACCCACTGAACTGAGTCATTTTCATCAGATTTCGTGCATAATTGTCCCTAGTAGTTATCCCTTCGTATGATGAACCTGATTGGTTCTCTGTATTACGCAAGATTGTGCATTTGTCGTTCATCTATATTCCCCACATGTATAAGTACAATGTGTTTATTAACTTGTATGCTTGCCGTATGTTAATTTATCTTCATGCATGTGAATTGAGACATAGATTATATGCAATTAGGCTGTATGCAAATTGAGACATGGATTATATGCAAATAGGCTGTATGCAAATTCAGATATAGGTTGTATGTAAATATGAAGATGTGTTACATGTAAATTTAGATGAGCTTTTTGATGTATGCATGCGAACTTAGGAGTAAATCATCCTTGGAAATATGTTGCTTAGGCTTGGTTAGATTATTGCACAAATCATTTTATTACAAGTGGTATAAGTAAGAGACCATTCCGAACCCAAAAGTTTGAGGTCTTCCCTTACGATGGGTGAGTGCGGCCTTAAATATCATTTTCCCGGTTCACACCGGGTGGCGACTCCATTATTCTCCGATTTAGTTCCCGCGGGCTACTCTGTAGTCCCAACCGGGCCGCGAGCCCGGAACAACATGCGTCGCCCAGTTTCTGTGTCCCACAGTCTGGCGACTCCACTGGGGATAGAGAATCGGCCCCGAAATAATGTCTTGTAATATTATGATTTGTGCTTTAATTAACTGTGTCTACTGTAGGATAAAAGGGGTTTAATCAAAGGCACTTTTAAGGCCGGTTAATGGTTTGGTGTCTTCCTTCATTCACTACCTTTCTATAAGGAAAGCTGTGAAGGCACCTAGATAATCATTTACTTGTAGCCTATTGTGATGGACTAATTTGGAGGACTCGTTGTTTATTCCTGTCACCAAGCGATAAGAGCCTAAGAGGTTAGGGTACTTAAGAGAGCCTCGCTCCACCCTTCCTCTGGGGAATCTACAACGGGAAGTCCATTTGACAGTTAGTCATACACCATAACTCATTGGCACGTATCTTAAGGTATAAAAAAGGTGCGCTCACTTGGTCGCTCGAACCCTTGAGTGGGGAGACCTAGTTATGGGAAATCTTTCGCCAGCGAGAGTCTGTGACTGCACTCCCGCAAACCCACACGAAGACCGGGATTGTATGGCCTATAGAAACTATTTCCTTGTGCTTGTGGACCATCCTCATTTGGATGCAGTTGGACTTCTTGTCAGAAATGTGAACTTGTTGGGCCATTTAAAACTGGGACGAGTTCGTATCCTATGATGATTGGGCCAAAAGCTTCTGAAATGTTGATGGGCCACTCTGTAGAAATTAATTTTGTATGCTTGTGTTTGGGAACATTGTCGTTTGGATCCATTAGGACCTTTTGTCATGAAGTATGGGCTTGTTGGGCAATTTAAACTGGGACAAGAATGTATCTTATGATGATTGGGCCGAAAGCTTCTAAAACGCCAATGGGCCATTATATGTTTATGTTTGGGAGCATTATCATTTGGATACGGTTGGACTTCTTGCCATGAGATGTGAACTTGTTGGGCCATTTAAACTGGGACGAGTTCACTCCTATGACAGTTGTCCCAAAAGATCCTAAAATGATGATGGGCCGATTTGTATGAAAATTTTAATGAGTTGATATATTCCTCGTATCGCATGCATCTCATTCATCTCAAACATACCTATAAAATGTTAACACTCTCTATGTCTATAAAAGACATCATAGATTCCTGTTAGGTTAGGAAAGAGGGAAGACTCACTAAAAGACCGGTAACAGATATGAGTACATCCGATATCGAGGTATCCCGGATAGATCAGTTGGAAAACTGTCTCGCCAAAATTACTGAAAAGTTGCAAGCATTGACTACTGCTGTGGCTGGTATGGCTGTACCCCGTGCTGGGGGGGGTTCTGAGAATGTGAGGCGCGAGGAGCATCCGAATGGGTTGGGGGATGATATCCCCGCTTTTGATGACGACATGGCAGAGTATGCAACATGTAGAGTGATTGGGTCTCAGACAGAATTTCAGAAGCTTCGGGATCAGGTTGAAACAGTTACCCGCAAAATGAAGGGTAAACATGAAGAGTTGTTAGATTATGAGGCAATGACCTTCGAAGAACATTTGTCTGCTCAGTTCAAGATGCCTGATATGGCTAAGTTCAATGGGAATGGGGATCCGAGGGTTCATCTCCGTCAGTATGTATCAGTTATGAGTTCTGTTGGTTTGACAAAGCGACAGGTACAGAAGATGTTTGGAATGTCACTCGAGGGGGCACCGGTGGTATGGTACCACGGCCTTGAGAAGAAAGTAAGGGAAGATTGGAGGGAATTGGCTGATGCATTCCTGAAACAGTATGTCACAGACTTGGAGATAGATCTGTCACTCCGTGATCTGGAGAACACCAGGCAGAAACCGGAAGAGAATTTCAAGGAGTATGTGGACCGCTGGAGAAGCCAACTCTTTAAGATGCAGACCAGGCCCTCAGAGAAGGACCAGATAAAAATGATCATTAAGGGCACCAAGCCCTCCATCTAAGGGAAACTGAGGAGGATAAGTCATCTAATGAACTTGTGCATGAAAAAATTTCAAACCAGTGGAAGCACCTCCACATTCGGCCAAAGCAACCATTTTGGGGAAAAATCATCCAATGCATTTTTCTCAAAATTGATCATGTATTACATCATATATCATACATATAAGCATACTTTATCATCAAATTTCACAAGAACATGCTTCAATCAATTTTCCCCAAATAAACCCTAATGTATTTCATGGTTAAACATGGCTCCATGATACCATTGTTGGTTTCTATAATTAGTCCCAAAGAAAGTATAAGCCAAAGAAATACACAAATTTATACATGCAAAGCTTGAAGCATGGCGGAATCATACTTACAAAGCTTGTGACGAAAATTGATGAAGAAAAATCCTTGAGTCTTCAAGGTAGAAACTTTCGGCCAAGAGCATAAAGGGAGAGAAGTTTCAAGTCTTCAAGTGTTCCAAGCTCCAAGGTTGTTTCCTTATCACCTCCTTTGATCCCTCATTGTGCTAGCAAAAATGGAGAAATGAAAAACAATTTTTCTGCCTTGTGGAAGCTCACGGCGTGAGCAAGAAGAAGAAGAGGGAGATAGGCTTTTGGTTTTCTTTTTCACTTTTTATTGTTTCAAAAACGTGAAATGATGATAATAACAATTACCAAAATATTTTGGTAAAAAACCCTTCAAAAACCGTGAAAAGGTTTTCCCTCCCAAAAGCCATTAAATGGCCTCACCAACTTACATTGAGAATAGTGACAATGTATCATCCCATAAAGGTGACTAGATACATCCATCAACTAGTCGTGTCAAGTGATGAGACTTCGCGATGTGATTTGCGGGTCCCACTCGTTTCAAAATACGAATGTGTCCGCAAACACTTTCGGGCTCGGTTTCGCTAATTCCGAATTAACGAATTTCCGTCGCGACTTGAATTAAATAATTACGCCTAGCGAAATTACTATTCACATCGCTAACGAATTAATTCTAAATTAATTCGTTTGCCCGAATTAAAATCCGATTTTAATTCCGCGTCGAAATCTAATTTCGTTTAACATATCGAATATATTATTTTATCGATTAATTCCAAATTAATCGTTCTCTCTCCTAATTAGGCATTTTATCCAAGATAAAGTTTCTCCGTAATTAATCCAAGATTAATAAAGTTCGAATCAAACATCATAGGTGAATCTTCAGGAAGCGACCCAAGAGATCTCCGGATATGTTGGCAGTAAATACGGTCGTCGGATAATCCGAACACGTACGTACCTCGTACTACATTTTTACCGATTTACAAGACAAGGTTGGCTTCTAGCAAAGCGCCATGCCTACCCAATTCTCCAGAAATATTCTTATTGGAATATTAGATCTTTATCAAGCGTAGTATACCGTAGTATCGCGTACATCGATCCAGTATCGGACGATCACATGTTAGGCCTGGGGCTGGAAATGTGTCTGCCCCGTACGAAACATATATCGGACATCAAACAACTAGTCTCTTTAAAACGGACAATCCTGACCTAGTCATATTGTCCCGACGGTTGCAACCTTTTATAGAGTACTAGTTCTGTATCCAGTGTGATCATCATCTCCATATGTCTGAAGTGATACTTCCATCTTGACATCACATCCAGTACACTACGATTCCCGATAAACCCAGAAGAGGCGTACACAGAACCGGTTAAAGCCCCGAACCACCAAAACCAAAGTTTACCGATTGTCGCAAGTACTAGCGATGCAAGTCTTAGGTTAAGACCATATACACCTACCCTGATGCGGCCTCCCATAGACACGCAGACATACTACCAATGGGATTCCGCGGGGTCTATCCAGAGCGAAGCTGTTTTTCCGTACCATCGGTAAAACACAACCTCCTATCGCACTTGCATAAGTATCCAATACTTAAATATATGAGAACTATGCCGTTGTGCCATCACAACTCGCACAAGTGCAATACTAGTCTATTCCGCATTATCGATGTCCGATCTCGATAATACTCCGACTAGGGATATTTAATGATTAAACCTTTTATACTGATACTGTCTCATATCATCTCAATACAGAACTAATCATATGGACTTTTGCCATTAATATATCAAAGTAAATAATTTTACAAAACGACAAAAGGCAATTTCATTATCACATAGTTGATTTTGTACAATAATACAATATCATTTACAAAACAGTGACGCTATGGGTCATAATGTCTAACATATGGTTCACTTCAGGTTGTGACAATGGATGTATTGGTTGATATAAAATATTATGTTCGTTATAAGAATATGTAAGTTTATGGTTAGTCACAGATCTTTGAGTATTGTGATGATTATGTAAGTTATGTAGTCATCCATACAAAGTTGTATGTGCGATGAGATATGTACGTATGTAAACTTTGATGTTGATATCGTTTACATATATGATAGGGAATAACATGATGCGAAATGAATGCGTCCCATTTTTTCATTTTGGACGAAATAGATAGTATAAAATTCGTGTTAAGTTTCCATTTTATTATTGTATTGGATTACTTGTAAAGAAAATGTTCTATGTTCCTCCTTTCGGATGATGTATGTGATTAGCTGTATAGAATCCGTGTTCGACTTTCTATTTCTGCTGATAGATAAGTTTGGAGTGGTTTGAGTGTATTCTATGAATGTATATGAATTGAGGTGATAAGTTTGATGTAATTTTGGTATGAAATGATTGATTTGATTTATTTTGCATTGAAATAGCATGATTTGCGTTGGTATATGAAGTACATAACTTTTGATAAGGTGTAAAGTGAGATAACTTGTGAATGAGGATAAAATGGTAATTACGTGTATTCGATTCCGAATGATTGGATATAAGAATGGAGAAATTTCGAGGATGAAATTTTTATAAGGAGGGGAGAATGTAATATCCCGAATAATTTTCAAAACGGTTCTGGATGATTTTGGAATTGTGAGTTTAGAAATCAGAGCTCGATGCTATTCGAAAATAAGACTTTATTTGTTGGAAAATAAGTTGAAATATTTTTAAGTGAAGTTTCATCGCGTCAGAAAACGCATGGTTCTGAGAGCGGTTACGTGATTTTTGATTTTATCGCTATACGCGCAAAATTTATTATTTCGGCTATAAAGATAGCAAGAAAACTCCGTTTGAACTGATTCTTGAATCATCAGACTTGATTTTCCGAGACGAACAAATTTTGTGTTGAACACTTTTTGAAATTTATATCATAAGGCTTAAAAAATGCAAATTTTCATCAAATCCCCATGAAAGGTGTCTGGTTGCAATTTTCGGGGGACATAATGTAATTTTTTAGAAACTTTCTTATAAATACCCTTAAGTTTCTTTAATTGTGAAAAAGGAAAAGATTCTCAAAGACTCACACCCGACCCCCCATCCCCAAATGGCATTTTGGAGTGCCTCTGTCACGCCGGCGGCCTGCTGGTCATCGCCGGCCGACGCGAAAGTCCAGACGGGTGCGCCGACCACCTCTCCATCTTGTGGTGGCCGGCAGCGACCCCATATCACCGGAGAATGACTAGAATTAGTGGATATATGTGTGAGATTGGGTTTCTCGATCTCGGCTCGTCGTTTCGTTTCACGGCTTGAGCCACCCGCCAAATCGAAGCCCTCGAAGAGTAGTACAAGATGACACTGACGATTTTTGCTTTGCATGCTTATGATGTTTTGGCTTTTAGATTGACACATATATACGTAAATAGATATGAGGATTTGCATTTGTAATAGATAAAAGGTTTGTTAAATGTTGATAAAGCTGAATTTTAACTTGGTAATGTTGAAAGTTTCTAGTATGCTTGACTTTATGTTTTCTTGGTTGCATGAGCATGGTTACTTACTGAGTTTTTAAAACTCACACTAAATCGGTTTGCTAGTTTTGTAGGTTGGCTACCAGATGGGTCAGTCCCTTCAGCTTTGGAAGTCATGCTCGAGACGTGGATTACCCAAGCGGCAATCACCATCGCAAGTGTTCTGGGAGAAGTTTTTGAAGTTTATGATATTTGATTTATTATTTTGTTTGTCGTGCTGAGCACTTCATTTGTATTAAGTAAATGTTTTGATTGCTTATGATATTGTGGGCACAGAGCTCTTGAGTGTTGATAGATGATATGAGCACATAGCCCTTAGGTGACAATTTTGGTGTGTTGGTGTGGACCTGAGATCCGTTATAATATATGGTGTTTATTTCAGGTTCGTTTTGATGTTGGACTGAGATCCAGGTTGTTCGATTTTAGGATACATCATGTCGGATTTTCATAAATTTAAAGGCTTATGGAGATGGGTCAATCATGTCTCCTGCCGGTATCATCCTGCCTCTGACGGGTATTACAGTACCTAGGACAAAGTCCATTTAGGACCAGATGAGGCTCCAACCCCTACTCAAATTTTTTAAAAAATGGATATTGGCCATAAGTTTTTTAAATATTTATATAACTAATTTTATATAACTTAATATATCTGTTGCCTAATTTTTTTTTTTTTTTTTTTAAATTTTATGTAACTAATTTTATATAAGGTATATCTGTTGGTTTATATATTAATGACGTTACTATTGATTTTACATGTGACCAATGGAGAGATCGTTTTCAACTATAAATATTTTGAAAAATCTATTATGAAATTGAATGAGAGAAAAATTGATGAATGATAATTTGGTTGTATATATAGAAAAAAAACTAATTTATTAATGTTGAAAAATGAAGTTCACATACAACGTTATCAACCTATAAAAACACAGAAAATAATTGTAAATTTATGTAGAGTTAGTTTATTATATTTCAGTACATATTATTTTTGAAAGCACCCCCTCTCAAATTATTTCTATATTTTTATTATCTACTGACTACTAATCATGATATTAAGCTTGAGTATTTCATTAACACTGATTTAATGATTTATTATTAATGATAAATTTTCACATTCTTCGTTTTTAGTTTTTAATGTTCTACTTAATGTTCATTAGTGAAATTTAAGAGTTAGAAGTTATATTAAGTTAACTAAAAAGTATTCTTAATATCGATGCTTGTAATAAGGTTTTGTGCTCCACCAATAAAAAACTATAAAGTGAAATAGACTAAAAGACACATTTATTAATTTGATATAATGTTATAGAACTTACATTGTTGGGATAACTATGATTAAATATACAATCCTAATTAATTTCATTTTTTCATCTACCATATCTATCTATAATATAACAAGTTGCGTATCGAGCAAGTCATCAGGTAGTTTCTTATTAATTGGTAATTTGTTCCAATATTGAATATTTTTTTTGTACTCAACTTTTTATAATTTTCTATCACGTGTGCATGTATAATAATAAATTATTAAAATTCAATTACTTATTAATTTTTATATAATAATTACCAATCACATTTTTTAAAAATTCAATACAAAACTCAATTCACCTTCGAATCCAAATCCTATTAATATGACCTCTTAATTTTTATCTTTATCTTTGTCACTATGCACATTAATATTGAGTTGTTTCAATCACCAAAATAGCCACCATAAAAAATTGTGTGGTTAGTGATTATTGACGTGAATTAATATCCTGTCACCTATCAATTTTTTGAAAGAAAAATGATTAAAGTTTACACCACTTTACTTATAATTATAAAACATAAAAATATTTTTTGTTTTGTGGTGAATATTTTTTTAATTTTAATATTTTTATACTATATATAGAGAGAGAAACCGGTTAAGATGTTCTGACCGTACACGATCAGGACCAAACTAAATGACAAAAAACACATATTTCGAAATGTTAAAAGATAAAAAGCATAACTATGAATACATCATTTTTTTTTTAATCTTTTAGTATGGTCCAAATTGCTCTCTCTCTATATATATAGTTTGAAAAGACATAATCACAATTAATGACAATATACCAAGAGAATTAAATAAAATTAAATAAAAATATTATTTTATTAGATAAGATCGGCTATATATATAATTAAAAGAATAAAAAAATCATAAATTTAAAGTTTGAATTAGATGATAATTAAAGAAATAATTGGAATGATCCATGATCATGATCTAATTATGTTTTCTAAAAAATGAAATTAAGTCGATGAGCTTAATAATAAAATGCCCAAATCCTATAAGATAATTTTTAATAGCATGACAAGTTTCAATGCTACATCATTAGGGTTGCAATTATTTTATTTAAGAGGTTGATGATGCATAATCATCTTCTTATATTATATCAATGGTAAGGATTATAAATTAGTTGCTGAGAAAAGAATTGAATTCATCCTCTTCAATTATATGCCAGCTTCAACAATTTCTCTTTTTCTTTTATTTTTCTCTATATTTTTGTGACGGTTTTGTTGATTAAATAATGTGGCAAGTATAAATTAAACTATATTTATAACCAAAATTAAGGAGCAATAATATGCTTACACAATTACTAATTTGAATGATATTCATAATAATTGAAAAGTTAGGTTAGAAAATTGTGATGTGGCACCCGATAAATTATTAAATGAATTGTTTTATAAATTAAATAACTAGAGATCTTCAGTGCAATGAATTTTCAGATTCTTTCAAACAAGTTAGTCAAGTGTAAGAGATTGTTAAAGAAAAATGAATTAACAAAACAGAAAAAGCTGTTGCTTGATTGTATTAAGCAAGACTTTTAAATTTTATTTTTTTCAACCAAAGAGAGTGACGAATAGAAGATTTTGTCACGAGTAATTAACTAATGGGGCCAAATGTATAAATAATGGTACTTTAAAGGTTAAGTGTGTGAAATATATATACGTAAAAATTTTTTCCCCTTAATAAAACATATTATTAAGAATTTTACATGTGAAATGACTGTTTTGACCCCTTAGAATTAAGGATATAATATAAGTGATGAACATGAAAAATATTAAGTACTTGATCAACATCAACACTCAGCACCAAAAGATCCAATACTAGTCACTGTCCTTAACCGAAAACTAATGAATTGACAAGCACAAATATAGAAAAAATAGAAACACATTAATGGCTCAAATCTCACCGCCTCACATTTCTGTCCCATTAATTTTTTATTTACTTCTTTGTAGTTAGCAACTGTTTGTGGACTCTCTCTCTTTTGGGGAGGGGACCCCGAAGATTGGCAATATTCACACGAGTCTGAGCATGTGAATTTTGTTAATTAAATCTAAAAATTAGTAGCTTAACTTAGAAGTTAAGCTAACTTCGAAGTTATAATTAATAAAGACGTTTCCGGAGAATATCTTCAGATATTGTATGATGAGCAACTGAACATATATGCTGTGTTCTATAATTTCTTATAAATAATATTGAAACTGTGAATTAACTCGATAATATTACGTGACAACGTTGTCCACTAAATTATTATTTTAAATTTTATATCAAATGATCCATTCCATATCATAACAAACCGGTGGGGGGATTAAAGTGCAAGATTATCTCAAAAAATGGGTAATTTGCCAAACAGGTGGCAAAGAGAAACCCAAGTTTTGTTTTAGTGGAAGCCATGGCTTGGTTGACTGAACACTGCAGCATTTTCCAATAGCCTTATCTAAACTGCTGTCATTTAGCAACACTTGTTCATATGGATATTCATTCAGCACTTGAAAATTGGAATTGAAGTTGGGTTTTGAACTTTGTTCCCATATATTGAAGAAACTTGGTGCCTTAGACGATGAAAAGCATTAAATTTTCTTGGATAAGTTTCCTCTGGATATGAGGCAAAGTCAAAAATAGTGTGCATGCCAACACAAAGTTTTCCAGTGTCAAGAAAATTATGATAGGAAATTTATACATGTCTGACTTTTCTTCAACGATTTCCTGAATTTATGCTTTACTACATAATACATTCATGATGAGGGACAAGAAAAATTGTGACTATATTTCAATAGCTACATCTTTGAAATGAAATGAATTCGAGTCGTGTCGATATCAAAAACTACTCACACGAGAAGGCTTCTTTAAGGGATACGTAGGGCCATCTCTTTTTGTGAGGAGATTGCACGGCTCCGCCAAAGATTTTTTTAGGGAGCAAATCCGTAAGGAATTATTGGAGTAAACGCAGCGGAAGGCGCGGTGGAAAGTAAAAATAGTTTTTAAACATTTTAAATTTTTTTCGAGCAAATTAATTAATATCAAATATTTTTAATTCACTCAGAGTAATTTAAATATATTATTTATTAACAATTAATAACATAATATATTTCTTTATATGATGAATTATTTTACGAAAATATTTTTCGATAAATACTACGTGTAACGGGAAAACGATCAAACCGGTTGACCAATCGCCAAGCCAAGCCAACCCGGTCACTCGGGCAGTGATCGATCAGGCCTTGGGCTGCCCGAACAGTGCCCAGTTCACTGGTTTCATAGCCGTGATGCAGTTGTTGGACAGTTATGACCCATAGCGTCACTGTTTGTAAAAGACATTGTGTTTTTGTACAAAATTAACTATGTAGTAATGAAATTGCCTTTTACCGTTTTGTAATTTATTTACTTTGATATATAAATGGTAAAAGTCCATATGATTAGTTCCGGATTGAGATGATATGAGACAGTATCAATCCATAAATGTTTATCATTAAATATCTCTAGTCGTAGTATTATCGAGATTGGACATCGATAATGCCGAATAAACTAGTATTGCATTTGTGCGCGTTGTGAGGGCATAAAGATATAGTTCTCATATATTTAAGTATTGGATACTTATGCAAGTGCGATAGGAGGTTGTGTTTTACCGATGGTACGGAAAACAGCTTCGCTCTGGATAGACCCCGCGGAATCCATTGGTAGTATGTATATGTGTCTATAGGAGTCCTCTTTAGGGTAGGTGTATTTGGTCTTAACCTGAGACTTGCATCGCTAGTACTTGCGACTATCGGTAAACTTTGGTTTTGATCGTCCAGGGCTTTAACAGGTTCTGTGTACGCCTCTTCTGGGTTTATTGAGAATCGTAGTGTATTGGATGTGATGTCAAGATGGAAGTATCACTTCAGACATATGGAGATGATGATCACGCATGGATTCAGAACTGGTTCTCTATTGTGTTGCAACATTCGGGATAATATGACAAGGTCATGATTATCCGATTCAAAGAGACTAGTTGCTTGATATCCGATATGTGCTTCAAACGGGGCAGACACTATTCCAGCCTCAGGCCTTGCACGTGACATCCGATACTGGATCGCAATACGCAATACTACGGTATACTACGCCTGTTACAGATCGTATATTCCAGTAAGAATATTTCTGGAGAATTGGGCAGGCATGACGCTTTGCTAGAAGCCAACATTGTCTCGTAAATCGGTAAAAAACGTAGTACGAGGTACGTACGTGTTCAGATAGTCCGACGACCGTATTTACTGCCAACATATCCAGGGATTTCTTGGGTCGCTTCCCGAAGATTCACCGATGACATATGATTCGAGCTAAATTAATCTGGGATTAATTGCGGAGAGATTTTATCTTGGATAAAGTACTATTTGAAGAGAGAGAAAGATTAATTTGGAATTAATCATTAAAATAATATATTCGATATATTATTCGGAATTAGATTTCGACGCGGAATTAAAATTAGATTTTAATTCGGGAAAATGAGTTAATTTGGAATTAATTTGTCAGCGACATGAATAGTAATTTTGCTAGGCATAATTATTTAATTAAATTCGATTTAATTACGTCGCGACGGAAGTTCGTTAATTCGGAATTAGTGAACCCGAGCCTGTGAGTGTTTGCGGGCCCACTCGCATTCAGAATCGAGTGGGGCCCACATGTCACATCAACCATCACATCACATGTCACTTTATTAGCTTGATGTGTTTAGGTGTGGTTGTTGGTGATAGAGTGTAAAACACTCCAAATGAAAGACTTGTGTGACATATACCAACCAAGGTTTGGTATATCTTTTATTATTGTTTTTGAAACAATTATTATTGATTTAGGAAATCAAAAATACACAACTCCTAACTTTTTCTCTCTTGATCGAAACCAGTGAAGAAAAACTCTCCCGATTTTCTCTTCTTTAGCCGTGAGTTACACAAAAGGAAAGACAAAGGATTTTATTGGAAAATCTTCCATAGAGCTAGCACTCTTCAAATGATCATACAAGGTGATTAGGGAAACCTATTCAAGAGCTTGGAAAGACAAAACAAAGCTTGGAGCATTGTAGACTGCCTTGGCCGAATTCTTGGACTGCTTGGAGGGAAAATTTTTGTTGTTTGACGCATCCAAATCCGTTCAATGTAAGTGTGTTTCCGCCACTCTTCTTTTTTATTCATTCATCATTCTATGCTTATTTGATATTGGGACTAATAAGAAACCAACAATGGTATCATTGAGCCTAAAATGAGCATGAAATGTATTAGGGTAAAATTTGGGGAAAATCAATGTGAGCGTGATTTGATTAAATTGAACGGTTGAGTATGCTTGTATATTGATATATTGAGTTTGGATAAGATCTATTTCAACAAATATTGATTGGATCAAATTTTTCCCCACCATTAGGCTTGGCCGAATGTATTGGTTACCCTAGGCTCTTGGAATTTTTTGTTTTGATGATCATTGGATGAGTTGAAACGAATGGAAATGTCGATTTGTAATTTGATTGGATTGAAAAATAAAATCGGACCAATTTCCTTACCTTGGCCGAGAGCTATATGGCATGTAATGGACTTGATTTTTGATTCAAAAATGTTAGACATTAATTGAACAATTAGATACATAATTAATTGGTTAAATTGTATTTTGGAAATATTGATTTAGTTAATTAATTGATGTATTACACTTTAATTAATTAAGTTATAAAATTTGGAATTTTAAAATTTGGTTAATGGGATTAATTTTCAATTGGGCTTGAAATTATTATATTTGGGCATAATGGGCTTGGTTGGGCCAAGTTGGTTTAGGCCAATTGGATTGGATCCAAATTGGGCCTAAATCATTCCATTAAGTCCAAATGTAATAAATGGGCTTTAAAAGTTTAATTGGGCCTTATGGGCTTGATATTGTTTTCTTGGCAAATGAGGGTGATTCCTTACTTGGGCTTGGTAATTGGGTTTGACCCGTATTGACCAAAGCCCATGCCTTATGAAATCAATTGAAAGCCCACCAGACTTTAATTAAACGAACATCGGATGTTAGTTGGGCTTTGAGACCCGATAAGATAAGATTTGGAATCTAAGTCGTTAAAGCGCATTAAAAAGTGTAAATATTTAATTTGGAATTAAATAGTTGAATTAGTTTTGAATACGGATTAAATTAGATTTAACGAGTAGTTCGATATAATTCAAGAATTCGTACTTTGAGTACTTATTCTCAAATGAGTTGGACTCGCGCAAAATCAAATCGTTGTTTGAACATTGGATGATCACATAATTCAAAGACTAATTAATTGGATTAGATTGGTTGAATTGCATGCTATGAATGAATATATGGATGTGTTGAATGAATAGCGTATATCGGATGGATATTAGAAGGAAATGGCAATTTTAGAAATTATTGTAAATTTGGAATTTATAAATTGGACCTGCGTGTCCAGCCTTATCTCTCATTATTCTTTGTATTCTCTTCTCACCTAATTCCCCTCAATGTAATGAGGTTTCTATTATTGTATTATGTAATTGGGTAGAAGTAGAATAATGCTAGCCGGGGAAAGGAAATGAAGTGATCTGTTATAGGAACAAGTTGTTAAATATCCATCCGCATATTGTTATTAATTTACTTTTCGCGCCTTATGATGTTTTAGAAGCATGCTTAAGGGTGTATGATGAGACCTTAACAAAGATAATAAATTGGTTGCCAATTTACGCGAAAAACCCTCAAAACATATTAAGCGTTTTTCCTTCTGTTGAGTGATTCTTACTCAAGATCCAAAGTTGGCATTGGTTTGTTGGCCAAAGTCAAGACCTTTGTCAATTGCGGATGTGTTTGAATCATGAGAGTTTTGTTCCATATCGGTGTCTTGTCCAAGTCGTGATTTGTTGGCCAAAGTCAAGATCACTTCTTGTCCATCGACATTGATTACAAAGCTTTCCATGTTAATGGGTCCCGCTTAACTGGAATCATTAAGCTTGTTGTGCCAAAGCCAAGGCTTAGTTGATTCAAAGGAAAAAAGTTAGAAAAATATATTGGATATATTGGCATATATACTGTATATATGTTTCGGACTTGGATGTCCACCTACCGGATCTAGGAATTGGATAAGATCCAATTGATCTTCGAGATCACCTAGTTAAATATCATACAGCTTGTTGGCCAAAGTCAAAGTTGTGTGTTATTTAACGGGATCCTAGCCCACTAGGAAACTGGGTTTCCCGAGTACTCGACAGAGGGTTAGAGGATCACCGAAAAATAGTGGGAGACTAGTATTGAATTTGCAATTTCATTCAGATACTTAGCTTTACGCGCTTTCATATTATTTCGTCAAAATTATTTTATTAGTTGGACTAATATAATGTTATTTTTCTTGTAACAGTTAGACTGTACCCATATATCGTTGATTAGATAGTTAGACTATCGTAATCAAGATGACTGGAAAGGGAAATGTCCGAGACATTATCATGGGCGAAAATGTCTTTAAGGGCACGAACTTTACCGATTGGGAAATGAATCTAAGGATAGTCCTTGGAGCCGAGAGGCTGTTATACACTATACAGAGACCTCTTGGGCCTATGCCCAAACCTGATGAGCTACTTGAGCTGGAGCTTTGGAAGACTCACAGCGATGATTGTGAAACTGCTTAGTCAATTATGCTTGCTGCTATGATTCAGCATTTCCGTCGACAGAACATGGACTTGGATCCCTATAACATGTTGGCGAGGTTGCACGATCTTCACCGATCTAACCGAAGGTCACAGAGATATGAGTTAGTGAAGAAGCTCTTCCGTTCACGTATGTCAGAAGGCATGTCTGTTGAGTCTCATGTGGCACAGATGATTGCTAACATAGATGAGCTGACTAAGATGTGGATAGTCTTAGAGGCTGAGATTACCATAGATATGATCTTGCAATCTCTCCCCGACACTTGGAAACAGTTCATCATAAGCTATAACCTGATGAACACTGATGATACTCTTGGAGAGTTGTTGTCAATTCTCAAGGAAGCTGTAAAGGAGATGCTTAAGGGCAACAAGCGCGAGGCGCACTTTGCTTCGACATCTCAGACACCGAGGGCTGAGCCCAAGATGACTAGAGGTGTGAAGAAGAAGAAGCATAAAATAAAGGGCAAGGCCAAATCGTCAAAGGCTTCTGGGAAGCCTAAGGACAAATCTCATGATGTTTGCCTCCAGTGCGGCAAGCGGGGTCACTGGAAGCGTGACTGTCGCGAGTACAAGGCGCTCTAGAAGGAGATTAAAGCGGGAAGGCATCGGCTTCAGGTATGTTTGTTATTGAAATAAACATGACTACTTCTAGTTTTAAAAATTGGATTTTTGATTCTGGTTGTGGTACTCACATATGTACTGATGTGCAGGATCTTACGGATTATCAGGAAACTGGCCTCATGGGAGATTGATCTACGCGTCGGAAATGGGGCACCAGTCGTCATTTTGGCCGTTGGCACTTTTGTTTTAGAACTGCCCTCGGGGCATGTACTTGAACTTAATGACTGTTATTATATACCTAGTTTGACTAGGAATATTATTTCTGTATCTATGTTAACCCAATGTGTGTATACTTTTGTATTCAGGAACACCGGGTGTTTTGTATAAAAAAATGATGTAGAAATTTACACTGCTGTTGCAAAATAATGGTCTTTATATTTTGAATATAAATCAATCTCAAACATATAATATAACAAACAAAAGGCTTAAAATGAGTAACAACGATGAAACTTATATGTGGCACTGTCGTCTGGGAAACATAAACAAGACTCGCATATCCACACTTTCGAAGAGTGGGTACTTGGACGGATTTGATCCAAATTCATATGACGTCTGCGAATCTTGCTTATTAGGCAAAATGCCTAAATCACCTTTTAGCGGTAAAGTGAACGTGCCACTGAACTGTTAGCCCTCATTCATAGTGACGTATGTGGGCCCATGTCTAGCCAGGCTAGAGGTGGATACGAATACTTCGTAACCTTTACGGATGATGCATCACATTATGGTTATGTGTATCTTATGAGACACAAGTCGGAAAATTTTGAGAAATTCAAAGAGTTTCGACACGAAGTTGAAAAACAGACCGGCAAGAGTATAAAGACATTACGGTCGGACCGTGGTGGCAAATACTTGAGCAATGAGTTTCTAGATTACTTGAAAGAATATGGTATTCTTTCACAGTGGACTCCTCCTGGAACACCGCAATTAAACGGTGTGTCCGAACGGAGAAACCAAACTTTGTTGGACATAGTTAGGTCTATGATGAGTCGCACTGAGCAACCTGTTTCCTTCTGGGGATATGCATTAAATAGTGCAATTCTTATTTTGAATAAGGTTCTATCAAAGTCTGTACAACAGACACCATATGAGATATGGACAGGAAAGAAACCGGGTTTCTCATTCCTGAAGATTTGGGGATGCTGGGCATACGTCAAACGTTTGGAAGGTACCAAACTTGAGCCCAAATCGGATAAATACCTATTCGTAGGATATCTTAGGGAAACAAAAAGGATATTACTTCTATCACCCACGAGAGAACAAAATATTTATTGCTCTACATGTGGTATTCTTGAGAAGGAATTCCTAAATGCAGTGGTTAGTGGGAGGAAAGTAGAACTCGATGAAAATCGGAGTGATACTGTTCCTGGCATAGAATCCTCAACGGAACAAGAACAGTCCATCTAGGATGAGACTGTACCACAATCTTCTATTACACAAGGACTGCGTAGGTCAGAGAGAGTCAGGAAACAACCTGAGAGGTATGGGTTTCTGATCTCACCTCATGTAGATATTAATCTCATTGAGGATAACGAACCGGCTACGTATGAGGAAGCGATACAAGATATCAATTCCGCTTTATGGCAATAAGCCATGAAGTCCGAAATGGATTCCATGTACACCAACCAAGTTTGGACACTGGTTGATGCACCAGAAGGCGTAAAGCCTATTGGTTGCAAATGGGTCTTCAAGAAGAAGACCGACATGGATGGAAACGTACATACGTACAAAGCTAGGCTTGTAGCGAAGGGGTATCGTCAACGACATGGTGTCGATTACGACGAAACTTTCTCACCCGTTGCCATGATTAAATCCATTCAGATAATGCTTGCTATTGCTGCATATTTCGATTACGAGATATGGCAGATGGACGTTAAAACTACTTTCCTTAACGGAAACCTTTTGGAGGATGTTTATATGCAACAGCCTGACGGTTTTATTGTGCCTAGATTTGCAAACAAGGTTTGTAAGTTAAATCGGTCAATTTATGGACTGAAGCAAGCGTCGCGGTCATGGAACCAACGTTTTGATGAGATCATAAAAGAATATGATTTCATTCAAAACGAAGATGATCCTTGTGTATACAAGAAGGTTAGTGGGAGAGCACTGACTTTTATTGTCCTTTATGTTGACGATGTATTGCTTATAGGCAATGACATTCCCATGCTAACGCCGTTGAAATCTTGGCTTTCATTGAAATTCTCCATGAAAGATCTGGGAGAATCATCCTTTATTCTGGGAATAAAGATCTACCGAGATAGATCTAGAAAGCTGCTTGGACTCTCCCAGAGTACGTACATTGACAAAGTGTTGAAGAGATTCAACATAGATCAGTCAAAGAGAGGACTGTTGCCAGTGTCAAATGGCGTCTATCTATCTAAGGACATGTGTCCTAAAACTCAAGATGAGAGAGACAATATGAGTCGGATACCGTTCACCTCGGTAGTCGGATCGATCATGTATGCCATGATATGTACGCGACCTGATGTCTTCTATGCTTTGAGCATGTGTAGTCGCTATCAGGCCGATCCAGGTGAAGGTCACTGGATGACGGTTAAGAATATCCTTAAGTATCTTAGATGAACTAATGATGCTTTCTTAATCTATGGAGATGGAGAACTTGAGGTAACTGGGTATACCGATGCAAGTTTCCAAACCGACAAAGACGACTGCAAGTCGCAATCCGGGTACATATTTTGTTTGAATAACGAAACAGTGAGCTGGAAATCTTCCAAGCAAGAGATTGTTGCCGATTCAACAACAGAAGCGGAGTACATTGCTGCAGCTGAAGCAACAAAGGAAGCAATTTGGATCCGAAAATTCCTAATTGGATTAGGAGTAGTTCCGTTAGCAGCTGATCCCGTTCCATTGTATTGTGACAATAACGGAGCTATAGCGCAGGCTAAGGAACCACGGTCTCATCAACTATCCAAGCATGTTCTTCGACGTTTCCATCTGATTCAAGAGATCATACAACGTGGCGATGTGAAGGTCGAGAAGGTCACATCAGATGACAAAATGGCAGATCCGCTGACGAAAGCGATTCCTCAGTAATAGTTTGAGCGACATGTACATAGTTCAGGTATTAGATGCTTGAGTGACTGGATATAGGCCAAGTGGGAGATTGTTGGACAATTATGACCCATAGCGTCACTGTTTGTAAAAGACATTGTGTTTTTGTACAAAATTAACTATGTAGTAATGAAATTGCTTTTTACCGTTTTGTAATTTATTTACTTTGATATATAAATGGTAAAAGTCCATATGATTAGTTCCGGATTGAGATGATATGAGACAATATCAATCCTTAAAGGTTTAATCATTAAATATCCCTAGTCGTAGTATTATCGAGATTGGACATCGATAATGCGAAATAGACTAGTATTGCACTTGTGCACGTTGTGAGGGCATAACGACATAGTTCTCATATATTTAAGTATTGGATACTTATGAAAGTGCAATAGGAGGTTGTGTTTTACCGATGGTACGGAAAACAGCTTCGCTCTGGATAGACCCCGTGAAATCCAATTGGTAGTATGTATATGTGTCTATGGGAGTCTGCTTCAGGGTAGGTGTATTTGGTCTTAACCTAAGACTTGCATTGCTAGTGCTTGCGACAATCGGTAAATTTTGGTTTTGGTCGTCCAGGGCTTTAACAGGTTCTGTGTACGCCTCTTCTGGGTTTATTGAGAATCGTAGTGTATTAGATGTGATGTCAAGATGGAAGTATCACTTCAGACAAATGGAGATGATGATCACGCAGGGATTCAGAACTGGTTCTCTATTGTGTTGCAACCATCGGGATAATATGACAAGGTCATGATTATCCGATTCAAAGAGACTAGTTGTTTGATATCCGATATGTGCTTCGTACGGGGCATACACTATTCCAGCCTCAGGCCTTGCACGTGACATCCGATACTGGATCGCAATACGCAATACTACGGTATACTACACCTTTTACAGATCGTATATTCCAGTAAGAATATTTCTGGAGAATTGGGTAGGCATGGCGCTTTGCTTCAGCCAACATTGTCTCGTAAATCGGTAAAACATAGTACGAGGTACATACATGTTCGGATAGTCCGACGACCGTATTTACTGCCAACATATCCAGGGATCTCTTGGGTCGCTTCCCGAAGATTCACCGATGACGTATGTGTTGGACAATTATGACCCATAGCGTCACTATTTGTACAAATCATTGTGTTGTTGTACAAATTAACTATGTGACAAAGGAGATTGCACTCTTATCATTTGTGATTAGATCACCTAGATGTATAAATGATGAGAGGTCCCTATGATTTGTTCCTGGACAGAGAATGATTTGAGACAGTATCAGTCCACGAAAGATAAATCATTAAATATCCATAGTCAGAGTATTATCGAGATTGGACATCGATAAATACGTAAAAGACTAGTATTACACTTGTGCGCGTTTGTGAGGGCACAACGACATAGTTCTCATATATTTGGGTATAGGATACTAATGCAAGTGTAATAGGAGGTTGTGTTTTACCGATGGTACGGGAAATAGCTTCGCTCTAGATAAGACCCCCTCGAAATTCCATTGGTAGTATGACTATGTGTCTATGGAAGTCCGAAATCAGGATAGGTGTATTTGGTCTTAACCTGAGACTTGCACCGCTAATACTTGCGACAATCAATATACTTTGGTTGAGGTCGTCCAGGGCTTTAACAGGTTCTGTGTACGCCAACACTGGGTATATTGGGAATCGTAGTGTGTTGGGTGTGATGTCAAGACGGAAGTGTCACTCCAGTCATATGGATATGATGGTCAAGTAGGATACGGGACTGGTTCTCTTAAATGCTGCAGCTATCGGGATAAAATGACAAGGTCAGGTTTATCCGATTATAGAGACTAGTCACCAGACATCCGACATGTGCTTCGTACGGGGCAGACACAATTCCAGCCCCAGTCCTAGCACGTGACTATCCGATACTGGACAGAAATACGCAATACTATGGTATACTACACTTGATACAGATCCTTTATTTCTATAAGGATGTTTCCGGAGATTTGGGTAGGCACGGCGCTTTGCTAGAGGCCAACCTTGTCTTGTAATTCGGTATAAACGTAGTACGAGGTACTTACGTGTTCGAATAGTCCGACGACCGAATTTACTACCAACATATCCGGGGATCTCATGGGTCGCTTCCCAAAGATTCACCGATGACGTATAACTCGCACTCTAAATAAATCTGGGAATAATTAGAAGAGAGAGAAAATTATTCTGGGATTAATTACAGAGATATTGTATCTGGGATAAAATATCCTTTAAAGAGAGATAGTGGTTAATTTGGAATTAATCGAGAAATTAATATATTTGATATATTAAACGAAATTAGATTTTGACGCGGAATTAAAATTAGATTTTAATTCGGGCGAACGAAATAATTTAGAATTAATTCGTTAGCGACTTGAATAGTGACTTCGCTAGGCGTAATCATTTAATTACGACGCAACGAAAAATTCGTTAATTTAGAATTAGCGAACCTGAGCCCGAGATTATTTGCGAGCGTATTCGCATTTCGAATTCGAGTGCGGCACGTCAAATCAAGCATCAAATCACTAGTCGCATCAAACGTCAAATCACTTGTCACTTTGAGTGATGTGACTTGACAAGTTGATGGATTGAAGTGGTGTGAGTGGTTGCGCTTTAATTGTTTCACTTTTGAAAGCCAAATTGTAGGCATTGCATTTTCGCATGTGAAACCCGATGATGAGTCTCATTTGGAGGCACTACCTTTTGAGTCATGAAAGCCGCGGGAAACGGATATCGGAAGGGGGGAATTCAGAATAAACAAGCTCACTGTCTTCGTTGGTGCTGCGTTCGTTGCTTCGTTCGAACGAGAAACAGATTGCGGGCGTTCGTTTAGCGTTCGAGGGAGCGTTCGAACGGTGTCGGTAATTCTGGTTTTGCTGCTAGCCTCACACCCAGCCCATTTAGCTCCCCAAAGCCCATAAAACACATCCCAAATTAAATAATTAAATATTAAATTAAATATTAAACATTAAAATAAAACATTTAAATCATTTACCAATTAAAATAAACAATTACCAACTTAAACTAAAATCATGCCCAAATTAAATATGTTATACACCTAAATTAAAAGATAATATGCCAAATTAAAATCAATCATAACCAATTAAAGCCAATCATATATTTGACTTCCTAATATAATAAGATACTTACCAATATAAAATATTTGTATTCCTAAACCAACACAAATTAAATATTGCAACTTCCTAAAGTAAAATATTTTGTCCCCCCCTCAATCCTTTGACTTCCTTGTTTAAAACTAAATCATATCCTAATTTAATGCACAAATCCCTTCCCTTGTAAACCCTAGCCATTCTCTATATAAACAACCCCTAACCAAGGCCATCCGCTGGACACACAACACAATTCACACCCAAGCTCTCTCGAAATTTCTCTAAACTCTCTCTACACACCCAAAACACACACAAAAAGAAAACAAAGAAACCACCACAAGATCACCACCGAAAACCAACCCCTCTAAACCTCCATACATCACCGAAAATCACACAAACACAGTACCCCAAAATCCTTAAAAAACAGTAACTTAGAAAACTACATAGGTAACCTTAAAAATAATCACTTTTAATTGCACTAAGAACCCACACAACTTGGAATAGTTCTTTGAAAACATTGAAACAGGTAGCCCGTGCAGTGAGCACCAAAACAGGAGCCGAATAGGAGCAGAACGGAGTTCGAACAATAAGCAAAGCAGCGAAGCAGTGAGCTAGGACGTTGAACCAGGGACCAGAAAAGTTGCGGAGCTTTACCCCCTTTTCGATCTTCGTGGAACGTGAGTCCGAGAGACGACTAAAAAGGTTAGACCTGAGGGTATCTTTCACACTTGTTTTCCTTTTCCGCATTATTTATTAAGTATTCCTTGTATGATTGTAATGTTGAAATGTGTGTTGTGATTTTTGAGTATGTAAATATGCATGAATTATGAGATGTAATATGTCGTGGGCGTTAGATGAATGAGAGATGTGTCAACTCTCGCGGTATATCGGATGGAAACCCGGACATAAATTTCATAGCCGATTCCGAATGGACGGTAATATGATCTGTACTCGGGCCACAACTCCACGTACCGCTTGAGTAAACGGCACCATCTCTCTTTCGTTGTGTTGCTTTGTGTTTATTTAGTTTTCTCTTGAATTCAACATATTGTTTATTTTTGTATGATTCAACCACGCGCATGGGCTTAGTGAGTTAGTCCAAAGGTCCTCCATTTGTGAGACAAAGAGCCGAAAAGGCCACCTTCGTGACACTACTTCGCCGCGACGGTTGATGTATGTTCTGTTGGACGCAAGATACGTTCAATCGAGCATACTTAGTTTGATATTATTATCTTTACTTTCGTATGTATAAGTCAATCGAGCGCATGGGCTTAGTAAGTGTGTTGTGAGATCCCCTATGGGGAGGGGCTAAAAGCCCTTTACCACGATGCTTTGCCGCGCCGGTTGACGTGTGTTCGGATTGGATGTAAGATGCGTTCAATCGGGCATACTTGGTTGATATGATTGGTTCTATTCTTGCATGTGTGATATGACGCGCATGGGCTTAGCATGTTGGCCTAAAGGTCCTCTCTTTGAGAGATCAAGAGCCCCAAAAGGTCACCTTTACGGCAGTGCTTCGCCGCGCCCTTTTATTTTCTGTTTATGTATTGCATCAGGTCCGTATCCGTTCGAACGCGTTCACGAACGCAACCCGAACGCGCATGTGTTTTTGCCTTATTATGTGTCAGGTCTCGTATCCGTTCGAACGCGTTAACAAACGCCATACGAACGTGAGCTTTCTGTCTCATCTCCATTCGAACGCGTTTACGAACGCTACTCGAACGTGAGCATTCTGTCTCGTCTCCGTTCGAACGCGTTTACGAACGCTACTCGAACGTGAGCATTCTGTTTCATTTCCGTTCGAACGCGTTTACGAACGCTACTCGAACGTGAGCATTCTGTTTCATTTACGTTCGAACGCGTTTACGAACTCTACACGAACGCACCCACACTGAACTGAGTCTGTCTTATTATATTCATGCATAATTGCCTATTAGTTGATCTTTCTTATGCAAATGTGTCACAATTCGTATGCTTATGTCATGATAACATTTGAGCATTATTTCTTGCGGTATATCGGATGGAAACCCAGACGTAAATTCCGTAGCCGATTCCGAATGGACGGTAGTGCGGTCTGTACTTGGGCCACAATTCCACGTACCACTTGAAATGTGCCCATATGTGTGCTATATGTAATAGTGGCTTATATGGTTAATATGTGTGCTTGTGTCTTTTTCTGAATGTGATATGCAAGTAAAGTTGTATGTTAGTTGCTATCTTGATATATGTTAAGCATGCAAATTTAAATGTAAGATATATGTGAAATACATGTATATTTAGGCGCATATTTTATTTTATAAATGTGAATTTAGAAGCATGATACCCTTAGGAATAAGTGCTACTTCAGCTTGTTTAAATTATTATATAAATCCTTTCATTACAAGTGACATGAGTAAGGGACCATTCCGAACCCAACGGTTTGAGGTCTTCCCTTGCGAGGGGTGAGTGCGGCCTTAAATCTTCGTCCCGGTTCACACCGGGTGGCGACTCCATGTTATATAATCCTTCCCAACTAGGCCGCGAGCCTAGGAACGGCGTCGCTCAGTTCTGTGTCCCACAGTCTGGCGACTCCACTGGGGACTGAGAATTGGCCCCGAAATATTGTC
>SKCR01005335.1:0-25979 GCA_019454045.1 Zanthoxylum bungeanum | reverse complement strand
TCCTAGTCAAAGACTATTTGACTTAGAGAGTAGATAACAAACTATATATTTGGGCCTAAGGGTAAAATCGTCTTTCCACTTTAGATATAGGGATGGGTAAAGCCTAAAACAGTGGTCCAACTCTAAACACTGTAAGAAGCCGAAGACACGTCTCATGCTTGTATCTTAACCTCTGAACTACCATAAACCCTTTTTCGCTAACACTCTCCACTCACCAAAAACATGATTATTGGACATATTATGGGACCATCTTTTCTAATTACAGCTGCAATGCCAACTTAAAAAGTAATGACTCTATCCTATAAATAGCAACATAATTCAGAACATATGGTCTCAAGTCTTAGCTCTCTAAGCTTCTCACTCCCTAAACACCAACCAATGCCCTCATGGTAGTCAACAGAAGTCAAGGTAACTTCCGACCTTGTTCTTTCATTATTTACCGCTCATCTTCATACTGACTTGAGCGTCGGAGTGCCTACGGTACCCACCACACCGGTGGGCAGTACACCACATTCATTCTACATTTACTTTGCAGGAAATTTGTACTCTCTTTTTAACATCTTTAATTCCTCAGGGATTTCATGTCTAACTCTGATTTCTCCATTTTCTTATGTTTCTTACTATTCTTTTGCTAGTCGGATGACTTGTCATCTATACAAGGTATTCCATGCTTATTGATTTAACTTAAAGGAATTTCTTAAGGAATGGAAGATTCTTGTTAAAAATGAGGAAACTTTATATAGGTCTAATTGTCATTCTTACTCTTACTTAGACTTGTTGTATTCATTCTTTCTATTACAATTTCTATTATTCTCTTTATCATCTACTTCTGCATCTTTCCCACTTACTATCTCTTGGTTGCTTTAGTATCTATGTATCTTTTCTTACTTTTCTCATATCTTTCTTTTCCCACTCCTTTAAGTAACTGTTCCTGGGACTCTACTATCTGTTTTTCCCCAACTTGTCTTGAACTTCGGCTATTAAGCTAGGATTACTACAAAGAATCCTTAACTAGAACGAGAATTTTAATTACTTTTTACTAGGAAAAGAATTCGAATAACTTAGGAGTTCTTACTAACTTGTCTATATAGCTTGAGGGCGTACTCGAAGATCAGATACTGTAGAGGTAGTGCCTCGCATACGAGTATCCCGGACATACTGCGTATACAAGAACCCAACACTCTATCCACTGCAGTCACTAACTCCCTAAACCTGGCTCTGATACCATTTTTGTAACATCCCATATCCGGGATATGTTACTGTTGGGGTGTTATACGGAATTAGAAGGTTAGCGCAGCGGAACGCGGAAAACAGATTTTTTCGATTTCAAAAATTTTTCTTGGAACAATTAAATAAACTATATATTCAATTAACCAATACTTAAAATCTGAAATTTTAACCCAAGAACCGAATTGCCCCAAAGTTTTGCAATTTAATCATTTAAGTCATTAAATAGTCAAATACTTATTTAATTGATTCTAAATCAATCTCAAAATAATTTATACATGTCTAATACATGAAATTACAATTTGCAACAAAAATCCAGAATTTTCTTGAAATTGCCGAACACAACCCATATTTTTTCTTAATTGGGATTTGGCCCAAAATGTTCAAAACATGTCAAGATCAAATCCAATCAATCCCAAATTTAATATACATCAAATATATATATCACATTATATCATATATATGAAAATCCCCAAAATTGGATTAGGTTAAGAACCCTAATTTCGTAAATTACTCTAATTGGACAATTTACATTAAATTGAATTAATTCAATGCTTTAATCAATTCAATAATTCACCAAACAAGTCTCACCACTTGAAATAACTAATGAACAATTCTAGGTTATAATTGAGTGGAATTAAAACTATAGAATGTCAACTTTAATATTTAATTAATCAATTAAGCATAATTACTCCTAATTAGCTCATTAATTAATCACACATGGTAATCACATCCAACAAGATTCAAACAAATATAATTACAAACCCAAAGAGTAGAGACTTCAACTTAGAAACACAAATTGAAGCTAAGATTAATTAAAATAATTTTCATGTAGAAGAAAGTGTGAAAAAACTTACAAAATTCCAAATTTTTGGCTTTGGTTTTCCTTTCTTTCTTCAACTTTCTCTCAACTCACTTTGTAACATATTTGTTAAACTTGTCTAAGTGTTGTAATTGAAAAAAAAACCATTTTGTTGAATCAATTACCTTGGCCGAATTCTACACAAAAATAAAATAACAAATTATTTCATTTTTGTTCAATTACAATTGGAACAATTTTTACTTTAATAAAGTTAACATTTAACTTCAATAAAGCAAACCAAAATATGTTCCAATGATACCATGCCATTTCCTAATTAAATCATTACTAAAGATATTTATTTTATTAATTAATTTAATTGTTTAACAATTAAATAATTAAATATAAATATCTTAAATATATGAAATTATATTTACATTAAATATCTCAAATACATATATTAATGATATATATCAAATATCACATTTTTATATTTAATTAATGTGAATTTAATAATATCAAATATTAAATACAAATACAAATTAATTCGGAAATGGCCGTTAGGTCCCGATTGCATGTATTTTTTGTTTAATCGTTAAACGAGTTATAAATAATCAGTATTATTCATAACAGTTGCCTTAGTGCTCTACGAGTATATTTCATTGCCGAGACTCTAGATTCAGGCATATCCGTCATGAAATCAAATTTCGTGTCCATAATTCACCCATCCGTAAATTATGAGGAACACAGATAAACTCTCTGAATCATACAGGTTGAGGTCACTGCATACATATAATCCCTCCGTCACAGGTATTCAGATTATTCCAGAGATATAGATACAAACGTCAAATCTCTATAGATATATTTATGTCGACGTTTCTATTAGCAATCCCTTAATAACACTTAGAACTGATTTCTACATTGTACCACAGGCCCATGGATTTAACAGATTGCTATTTCCATATTGAATACCTATGCTCTGTAAAGAGAGCCGACGAATCCTTTCTTAATATACACAAGATATCATGAGCATCATTCCACACCCAACGAACAAGTTGAGGTCTGTTCTAAATAGATCAGTGACGTCACTGCCATCTAAGTGTGGAGGATAACTCAAATATCCACAGTGGTATCTCAAGTCAAAGAATCAATGTGCTCACTCAACCCGAGAAGATTCTTATTGACGTTGGTGTACCATCCATTAGGAATCTTCGGTGAGTCGTTCAGTGTCTATCCGCTATAAACACCTACAGATCTATATGAGTCTCCAAGACTCATGGTTCACTGAGAAATCATCAGAATCCAAGATTCCAATATACGAAATGTACCAGTCTCAATGGGTTTACTTTACTGACCAAGTAGTGTAAATCTTGATCGGGAACTGTCAAAGAATGACAACTTAATGTCAGTTGCGATGCTTTTGAAACAGTATCATAACTAATCATTCTAAGATCTATTACATCTTTACCATATAAAAGAAGATTTAATATAAAAGAAACTGTTCATTTTATTCATAATAAAATGTTACATTAGTATTTTTAAGGAAATACATAATAAAATTGGCGCTCAGAGCACCAACCCTAACAAAATCTCCCACTTGCTCTAGTGCCATTATAGATTGTATATAATACCCATCGAATCCATATGTTTATCAAATAACTTCAGAGGAATGGCCTTCGTAAGCGGGTCTGCTACATTATCTTCACTCGGTACCTTACACACGACAATGTCCCATCGCGACACAACCTCTCGAATGATGTGGTACTTTTATTCCACATGCTTCGACTTCTGATGCGCCCTTGGTTATTTTGCTTGCGCAATGGCTCCAGTATTATCAAAGTATAACCGAATCAGATTCTCAATACTTGGGACCACTCCCAGTTCTGTTACAAAGTTCCTAACCCAAATTACTTCATTTGCAGCTTCAGAAGCTGCAATATATTCCGCCTCTGTGGTGGAATTAGCTGTCAACCCCTGTTTCGAACTCTTCCAACAAACTACACCTCTGTTGATGTAGACTTTCTATCACCAGGATCCGATTGGAAATTGGAATCCGTATACCTATTAACTTGCATTTCGTTTCCACCATAGATAATAAACTTATTCTTAGTACCTTTAAGATACTTGATGATATGTTTAATGGCCATCCAATGGTCATTTCTTAGATTAGATTGATATATGCTCGTCACACTAACTGTTAAGCTGATAGCAGGCCTTGTATATAACATGGCATACATGATGCTGCCCAAACATAAAGCATCAGGTTGGTTAGACATTCCAATCTTCTCATCTTCTGTTTGCGGACACAACTTCTTCAAAAGATGTAAGCCTTGTCTGAACGGTATGTTTGTTGTCTTACAATTACCAAAATTATACCTTCTAAGATCTTATCTATGTACGTTGATTGAGATAACCTAATAAGCTTCCTTTCTCTATCTCTATAGAGTTTTATGCCTAAGACATAAGAAGCTTCACCTAGGTTCTTCATTAAGAAATTCTTACAGAGGTAAGCTTTGACGCCTTGCATCATCCCAATATCATTCCTAATGATAGGATGTCGTCAACATAAAGAATTAAAAATACCACCATACTTTCATTGGCCTTCTTTTATAGACACAGGATTCTTCTGAATTCTTGAGAAAACCAGACAATTTGATTATCTCATCGAATCGAAGATTCCAACTTCGTGAAGCCTGTTTAAGTCCATAAATTGACTTCTTCTGCTTGCGTACCATGCCCGAGTTCTCGCTAGATGAAAAACCCTTCGGCTGTTCCATATAGATTTCTTCATCAAGAAATCCATTTAGAAAAGCCGTTTTAATATCCATTTTCCATATCTCGTAATCATGATAAGCGAAAATTGACAATAACATCTTGATGGACTTTAGCATAGCAACTGGCGAAAAATTATCATCGTAGTCGACAATAGGTCAATGCGAGTAACCTTTTGCTACCAGTCGGACTTTAAAGGTTTTAACCATTCCTTTCGACCCTCGTTTCCTCTTGTAAATCCATTTACAACCGATAGGAACAATTCCTTCGGGAAGCGGAACCAAGTTCCAAACTTGATTCTCATACATTGAGTCCATTTTGGATTTCATGGCATATTGTAACTTCACGGAGTAGATGTCCAACATCGATTCTCTATAGGTAAAAGGGTCAGTCTCTTTCACTAAGAGAACATCGATACTTATTTCTTGTATCAAATATAAGCGTTCAAGAGGTCTTGATACCCTTTGTGACCTACAGAGTATGTGTGTTGAAGGTTCTTCATCTTCTTGAACTACAGGTTCCTTCATTAGTTCGTTGGTACCAGGTTGTACTTCATCAAGTTCAACCTATCTATGATCACCACCTTCTGCCAAAAATTCTATTTCTAGAAATTTTCTGAAGCGAGCAACGAACACATTTCGATGCTCGGTATCATAGAATAAATATCCTTTCATATTTGAAGGATATCCAACAAACCTAAACTTCTGCCCTCGAAGCAAAAGCTTATTTTGCTGAGTCATCCTTGACGTATGCAGGACACCTCCAAATCTTAATATAACTAATATTCGATTTCCTTTCTGTCCATATCTCATACGGAGTCGTAGGAACAGCTTTAGAAGGAATCCTATTCAGGAGATGAGCGACAGTTAAAAGAGCATAACCCCATAAGCAATAGGGTAAATCTGTATTACTCAACATCGATCAGACCACATCCAATAAAGTCTGATTTCTCCTCTCTGACACTCCATTATGTGCGGAGTGCCCGGAGGAGTATATTAAGCGAGAATCCCATTCTCCTTTAAATAATCACTGAACTCTCCACTCATATATTCACCGTATCGACCAGATAGAATGCATTTAATATATTGACCAATTTGTTTTTCTACTTCATTTCAAAATTCTTTAACTTTTCAAAGGTTTCTCATCAAATATATATAACTATACCGTGATAGATCATCGGTAAAGGTGATGAAGTTTGAAAAACCATTGTGTGCAGTCTGACTTATTGGACCACATACATCAGAATGTACAAGTTCCAATAAGTTAGTGGCTCGGTGTCGAACACCAGAAAATGGGGATTTGGTCATTTTATCCCGAATACAAGATTCGCAAGTTGGATAAGGTTCAATGGTGAGATCATGTATCAAACCATTCTTAACCAATAAGGTTAGACGTTTCATGCCTATATGACCTAATCGCATATGCCAAAGTTCAGTATTATTTATATCATATTGTTTATGTTTATTAATTCCAGTATTAAAGATATATTGTGAGGTACGTAATATGTAATGACGATGCTCGTTTGGACAATAAAAGATCTGAATATTATAACTATCATATAAATACAAAGAACTATTCTTAATATTTACATTATATCCTTTAGTATCAAATACAAAAAGGGACATAATATTTGCCACACATCTTGGCACAAAATAGTAGTCATTTAACAAAAGTCTGTTGGACAATTATGACCCAAAGCATAACTATTTAGAAAAAGACATTGTGGTTTTTGTACAAATTAACTATGTGACAAAGGAAATTGGTATTTTATCATTTTGTAATTCGATTACTTGAATATATATAAATGATAAAAGTCCTTATGATTAGTTCCAGATTAATAAGATATGAGATAGTATCAATCCATGAACAGTTTAATCATTAAATATCCATGGTCGTAGTATTATCGAGACTGGACATCGATAATGCGGAATAGACTAGTATTACACTTGTGCGGGTTATGGAAGCTTAATGTCATAGTTCTCATATATTTAAGTATTGGATGCTTATGCAAGTGTGATAGGAGGTTCTGTTAGCCGGTGGATCGGGAACAGCTTCGCTCTGGATAGACCCATCAGAATCCCATTAGTAGTATGACTATGTGTCTATGCGAATCCGAATCAGGGTAGGTGTATTTGGTCTTAACCTGAGACTTGCATCGCTAATACTTGTGACAATCAGTACACTTTGGTTTTGGTCGTCCGGGGCTTTAATAGGTCCTGTCTACGCCTCTTCTAGGTTTATTGAGAATCGTAGTGTATTGGATGTGATGTCAAGATGGAAGTGTCACTTCAGTCATATGGAGATGATGATCACGCAGGATAGATAACTGGTACTCTAAAATGCTGCAGCTATCGAGATAGTATGACTAGGTCATGATTATCCGATTAAAAAGACTAGTTTTTAGTGATCCAATATATGTTTAGTACGGGGCAGACACAATTCCAACCCCAGGCCTAGCATGTGACATCTGATACTAGATCATAATACACAGTACTTAGTATACTATGCTTGATAAAGATTATGTATTCCTTAAAAGAATATTTCTGGAGAATTGGGTAGGCACGGTGCTTTGCTAAAAGCCAAACATGTCTTGTAGATCGGTAAGAACGTGATACTAGGTATGCACGTATTCGAATAGTCCGATGAATGTATTTATTGCCAACATATCCAGGGATCTCATGGGTCACTTCTTAAAGATTCACCAATGACATTTGACTCAAATAGAATTAATCTAAGATTAACTATAAGAGAGAGAGAAAATTAATCTGGGATTAATTACGGCAAGAATTTACGTGGGATACAATTCGAATAGATGAGAGAATGCGATTAATTTGGAATTAATTGATTAAATAATACATTGTATATATTAAATGAAATTACATTTCAAAGCGGAATTAAAATTGGATTTTAATTCGGGCGAATGAATTAATTTAGAATTAATTCGTAAGCGACTTTCGTTTAGTTCAGAATTAAACGAACCCGGGCCTGAGCAAAGTTGCGTGTTGAATTATTCGACTTAAATTTGGAATTTAAAAGTGGTGGGACCCACTTGACTTACATCAAGATGTTTGACACTTGATGGAAGTTGTTATTGGTTGAGTAAAGCTTAGATTGCTTTTAAAACACTAACAATGGTATCAAGAGCCATATCTGAGCATGAATTAAGGTTAGGGTTTATATACTTTATTTGGGGATTTTGTGTTTGGAGCATGATTTTTTCAAACTGGTTGCTTGGTTGTGTTTTGATGATGATGAATTAGATTTATGTATCATAGGATTTGAGAAAAATTAATTGGATCTAATTTTCCCCAATTCCTTCAAGTGGCCGAATATAACCCTTAATTTTCTCATGGTGATTTTTTGATTTTAGGCTATTGGATAAGTTTAAAGAGTGAAATGAATATTGATTGATGATTTAATTTGATTGAAATCAACAATTGGATATTATTTTCTCAAATTGCCGTGAGCTATAGAAGCATGGAATGAATTATTTTGATTCAATTGTGTTGGACATGAATTGAATATAATAAAATTTGATTAATTTGTTCAATTGATATTTTGGAAATATTAGTTTAATTAATTAATTATTGTAATTACACTTTAATTAAAATTAATGTGATATTTGGAATGTTATATTAATTAAATTAGTCTTTAAAATTGGATTGGGCTAATTTTATTATATTTGGGTTAATGGGCTTGGTTAGGACAAGCTTGGTTTTGGACAATTGGATTGGATCCAAATTGGGACTAAAACCATTTCCATAAAGTCTAAATATAACTTATGGGCCTTTAATAATTTAATTGGGCTTAATGGGCCTAATTTGATTTTGGCTAAAAGGGTGATTCCTTATTGGGCCTTGGCATTTTGGGTTTGATCCATATTGGCCAAAGCCCATGCCTTAAGAATTAATTAAAAGTTCATTGAACTTTAATTAAAATAGTATTGGATACTAATTGGGCATTTGAGACCCATTTAGATTAGATTTAGAATATAAGTCTAAAAGGCACATACATAAGTGTAATTATTTAATTTGGAATTAAATTAGAATTAGTATTAAATACAAATTAAATTGGATTTAAAATTGTAGTTTGATATAATTCAAGAATACGTACTTTGAGTATTTATTTTTAAACGAGTCTGACTCGTGCAAATCAAATCGTTGTTTGAACATTGGATGGTCATTAATTCAAAGATTAATTAATTTGATTAAATTGATGGAATAACATGCTTTGTGTGAATACTTGGATGTATTGTATGAATAATGTATATCAGATGGATATTAGAAGGGTGGGGGCAATTTTGGAAATTGTTGCAATAAATTTAGAATTTATTAAATTGGCCCTGCGCGTCCAGCCTATTATCTCTTTAATCTTTGTATTTCTCTTCTCACCAATTCCCCTCAATGTAAATGAGGTTTCTTCAATGTATTATGTAATTGGGTAGAAGTAAGAATAATGCTAGCGGGAGAGAGGAAAATGAGAGATTTTTTTCTAGGAACAAATTGTTATACATATCCATCCACATATCATTATTAATTTATTTCGCGCCTTATTATGCTTTTAGAATGCATGCTTAAGGGTTTATGATGAGACCTAATCAAAGATAATAAATTGGTTGCCAATTTACACGAAAACCCTCACTCAAATATTAAGTGTTTTCCTTCCATTTAGTGGTTCTTTCTCAAGATCCAAGATTGGCATTGGTTTGTTGGCCAAAGTCAAGATCAATATCCATAGCAGATGTGTTTGAACCACGAAGGCTTTGTTATATATAACATGTCATGGGCAGTTGTGACTTGTTGGCCAAAGTCAAGGTCACTTATGTACATCGATGTGGATTACGAAGCTTTCCCACTGTCAATGGGCCGCGCTTAACTAGAATCATTAAGCTTGTTGAGCCAAAGCCAAGGCTTAATTGATTTAGAGGAAAAAGTTAGGAAATATATTGGATATATTTACATATATTGGATATATGTTTCGGACTTGGAGGTCCACCTACCAGATCTAGGAATTGGATAAGATCCAATTGATCTTAGAGATCTACCTAGTTAAGTTTAATACAACTTGTTGGCCAAAGTCAAGATTGTGTGTTATTTAACGGGATCCTAGCCCAGTAGGGAACTGGATTTCCCGAGTACTCAACAGAGGGTTAGAGGCTCGCCGAAAAATAGTGGGAGGCCAGTATTAAATTTGCAATTTCGTTTAATACTTTCCAAATACGCGCTTTCAAATTATTTTCGGCATTATATATTTATATTAGTTGGACTAATATTTTATTGTTTTCTTTTAACAGTTGGACTGTACCTGAAATTGTTAATTGAATAGTTAGACTATTGCAATTAAGATGGCTGGAAAGATCAACATTAGAGACATTATCATGGGCGAAAATGTATTTAACGGTGCAAACTTTCCCGACTGGGATATGAACCTCAGGATTGTCATGAGGGCTGAGAAGATGCTCTATACGATAGAGAAACCTCTCGGGCCTAAGCCCGAAATTAAGCAGCCACTTGAGCTTGAGTTTTGGAAGACTCACAATGGTGACAACTCAATTGCTCAATCCGTCATGCTTGTTGCAATTACCCCACAATTTCATCGTCAAAACAATGGATTGGATCCCTACGAAATGATGTTGAAATTTAGGGATCTTCACAGATCTAACCTTAGATCGTAGAAGTATGAATTACAGAAGAAGCTCTTTCGCTCTCGTATATCTGAGGGTACATTTGTCGAGCACCATGTGTCACAGATGATTGCTGACATCGAACAGCTGGGTCAGCTGGGCATAACCTTTGAGGCTGAGACTTCCATAGATTTGATCTTACAGTCTCTTCCTTACAGTTAGAGCGGGTTCACCATGAACTATAATATGATGAACTAAGAAAAGACTCTTGGAGAGTTGATGGCAATGCTGAAAGAGGCAGAAAAAGAGCTTTTAAAGGGCAAGAAACGCGAGACGCGCTTCATTTCGACATCTCATAAAGCCAAGGCTTGGCCGAAGGCTTATGGAGGTGTGAAGAAGAAGAAAAGAAAAGGGCAAGGCCAAATCATCAAAGTCTTCTGGGAAGGCAAATGACAAATCCCAAGATGTATGCCTACAGTGTGGCAAACGGGGTCACTAGAAGCATGACTGCCGTGAGTACAAGGCGCACATGAAGGAAGTGAAGGCGGGCAAGACACCGGCTTCAGGTATGTTTGTTATTGAAATAAACATGTCTACTTCTAGTTTCAAAAATAGGATTTTTGATTCTGTATGTGGTACTCATATATGTACTGATGTGAAGGATCTGCAGATTAGTGGAGACTAGCTTCAGGAGATATCGACCTCCGAGTTAGAATGGGACTAGAGTCACTGTTTTGGCTGTTGGGACCTATATTTTAATTTTGCCCTCGGGGCATGTACTTACTTTATCAGACTGTTATTATGTACCTAGTTTCACTAGAAACATATATTTTTATCTTATTTAATCCATTTTGGGTATACCTTTGTATTCAGGAATACATGACGTTTTGTTTATAAAGATGATTTTGAGATATGCACTGCTGATGTAAATAATGGTCTTTGTATTTTGAATATAAATGAATCTCAAACATATAACATGGCAAACAAAATGCTCAAAATGAGTAAAACAGATGAAACTTATATGTGGCATTGTCGTCTGGGACACATAAACAAGACTCGTATATCCACACTTTCGAAGAGTGGATACTTGGACGAATTTGATCCTAATTCATACGACGTTTGCGCCTATTTATTAGGCAAATTGCCTAAAATACCTTTTAGCGGTAAAGGTGTACGTGCCACCAAACTGTTAGCCCTCATTCATAGTGACGTATGCGGGCCCATGTCTAGCCTGGCTAGAGGTGGATATGAATACTTTGTAACCTTTATGGATGATGCATCACATTTTGGTTATGTGTATCTTATGAGACACAAGTCGGAAAATTTTGAGAAATTCATAGAGTTTCGACACGAAGTAGAAAAAAAAGACCGAAAAAATTATTAAAACATTACGGTCGGACCGTGGTGGTGAATACTTTAGCAATGAGTTTCTCGATTACTTGAAAGAGTATGGTATTCTTTCATAGTGGACTCCTCCCAGAACACCTCAATTAAACGGTGTGTCCGAACAGAGAAACCGAACTTTGTTGGACATAGTAAGGTCAACGATGAGTCGTACTGAGCTACCAATTTCCTTATAGGGATATGCATTGAACAGTGGAATACTTATTTTGAATAAGGTTCAGTCAAAGTCTGTTGACCAGACTCCATATGACATCTGGACAGGAAAGAAATCGGGTTTCACATTCCTGAAGATTTGAGGATGCTGGGCATATGTAAAACGTTTGTATGGTACCAAACTAGAACCCAAATCAGATAAGTGTCTATTTGTAGGTTATCCTAGGGAAACTAAAGGATATTACTTCTACAACCCATAAGAAACAAAGTATTGTTGCTCTACATGCAGTTTCCTGGAGAAGAAATTCCTAGCTGCAGTGGGTAAGTGGGAGGAGGAAAATAGAAACTCGATGACATCATAGTGATACTGTTCCGGCACCGAATCCCTAATGGAAACATGAACAGTTCATCAGGGATGAGACTGTAACACAATCTTCTAATACATAAGAACCACGTAGATCAGAGAGAGTCAGAAAACAACTTGAGAGGTATAGGTTTCTGATCTCACCTTATGTAGATATCAATCTTTTTTAGGATAATGAGCCGGCGACGTATGAGGAAGCGATACAAGGTATCGACTCCGATTATGTCAAGAAGCCATGAAGTCCGAAATGGATTCCATGTATACCAACCAAGTCTGGGCACTGGTTGATGCACCAGAAGGTGTTAAGCCAATTGGTTGTAAATGGGTCTTCAAGAAGAAGACCGACATGGATGGAAAACATACAAACGTACAAAGCTATGCTTGTAGCGAAGAAGGGGTCTCGTCAATGACATGGTGTCGATTATGATGAAACCTTTTCACATATTGCCATGATTAAATCCATTCGGATAATGCTTGCTATTTTTATATTCGATTATGAAATATAGCAGATGGACGTCAAAACCGTTTTCCTTAATGGTAACCTTTTCAAGGATGTTTATATGCAATAACCTGACCGTTTTTTCGTACCAAAACATGAAAACAAGGTTTGCAAGTTAAATCGATCCATTTATGGATTGAAGCAAGCATCGCGTTCTTGGAACCGACATTTTTATGGGATCATAAAAGAGTTGAAAAGGTAATGAGTGGTTAAAAATGCTAGCAAAATTGCATAACAAAGCTCTGCTAAGCAACTCTTTGATTTACAAAAAAACAATTAAAGGGTTCAAATATTCAGTTTTTGACTTAAATAGCAGTCTTAGAAAAAAAAAAATCAATCATCCTCCAAATATGGTATGTGTTTGTTGTTGTTTTATTTTTCAGTCCATTCCATTTATCTTCTGAAAACTTCATAGCATTTTATCTACTTGACCTTTTTTGTATCACATGGACAATAGGACCCCCTTGAGATAAATAGTATTTTCAGTGTAATTTTAAACATGAAGTAGTCTCCATGTCTTATTATTGAAACAGAAAACTAAAATTCAACTAGATCATCCTATACATAGCAGATAAAGTACATTACATAATTCATTTTAGAAATTTTCGACTTACCCATTCAATGTGTTTGGCACCGGAGGTTCCCAAAATTAGTATGAATGAAATCCTAATTCTTAACCTAGCTAGGATATATTAAATGATATGGCATTAATCTTTATATGGCAAATAAAATGGTGGCATATATTCTCAATCAGAGTTTCAAACAATATCAAGATATTGGGGTTGTAAGTATTTGCTTTTGCTATTGCTTCTGCTTCTTTCAGTATGCTGCAATAAGTGACAAACTATTGGCAACTAATCAGAAGAAAGGTCCCTTATAATGGATCACCCCATGATTTTATTTTATTTATTAAGTTTATAGAAAGTAAATGATCTAGACTAAGGATAAGGAGTTGTAGAGTGGTTTTCAAATATTTAACAAAACATATCATGCGAGACTTTGGGAGGCATGAGATTAAAAATATATTTGTCTTATACCAAGTATTGGTTTCCAAGATCCTTCATTTGTTGATTCCAAGCTTTTAGTTGTGAAGATCTCCAAGATCCTTCCTTTGTTGATTCCAAGCTTTGAGTTAGTTTCCCTATCACCTTAGAAGACTTCTACAAGTGCTAGCTTTGTTGATTTTGCAACAAAATCAAAGAGAAAGGTAGATGAAGCTCACACCCAAGCAATGATAAAACTAGGGTTTGATTTGTGTCAAGTGTTGTGTAATGAGAGAGAGAGATGCCTTTTGGAAAAACAAATTTACCATTTTACCTAAACAAGGTGGTTGGGTAAATGGTTTCACCAAAACCATTCCAATGTTGTTGGAAAATTGGTGGCTTGGCATAAATGCCAACTACCCTCCCAACTACCACATATGAAGTGGGCCCCACATTTGAATTCAAAATTCAAATGGATTCTACGAATGTTTGCCGCGGCTCGGATTCGTTTAATCTGATTAAACGAATTTCTGTCACTAAATAATTAAATCTAATTTAATTAAATGACCACGCCTCGTAAATATATTACGAATGCCGTTTACGAATTAATTCTAAATTAATCCGTTCGCTCGTATTAAAGTCCAAGTTTAATTTCGTAATGAAAATCTAATTCATATTAATATATCTGATATATTAATTTTAGCCCATACTAAGAATTGAAATAGAAAATCAAATTAACTATTAAATCTATTTCACCGATTAATTCCAAATTAATCGCGTTCTCTCTCTTCCGAACACATTTAATCCTAGATTAAATAAATCCTCAATTAATCCCAGATTAATTTTTCTCTCTCTAAATTAATCCCAGATTAATTCTAGTTAAGTCAACTGTCATCGGTGATTATTTGGGAAGCGACCCAGAGACCTCTGGATATGTTGGCAGTAAATCCGGTTATCGGACTATCCGATTAAGGCGTACCTCATACCACGTGCTTACGGATTTACAAGACATGGTTGGCTTCTAGCAAAGCACTGTGCCTACCCAATTCTCAGAAATATTCTTACTGGAATATACATTCTATGTCAGGCATAGTATACGTAGTATTGCGTATAGCGATCCAGTATCGAATGTCACGTTCTAGGCCTGGGGCTGGAATTATGTCTGTGCCGTACGAAGGACATGTCGGATGTCGGTAACTAGTCTCTAGTAATCGGATGAACATGACCTAGTTATAATCATCCGATGACTGCAGTACTTAAGAGCACTAGTTCCGTATCCAACGTGAACATCATCTCCACTATGACTGGAGTGATACTTCTGTCTTGAAATCACACCCAATACACTACGATTCTCAATATACCCAGCAGAGGCGTACAAAGAACCGGTAAACCCTGGACGACCAAAACCAAAGCATATTGATTGTGGCAAGTATTAGCGATGCAAGTCTCAGGTTAAGACCAAATACACCTACCCTGATTTCGGACTTCCATAGACACATAGTCATACTACCAATTGAATTCCGGGGGGTCTATCCAGAGCGAAGCTGTTTTCGGTACCATCGGTAATACACAACCTCCTATTACACTTGCATGAGTATCCAATACCCAAATATATGAGAACTATGTTGTTACGCTTCCATAACACGCACAAGTGTAATACTAGTCTATTCGGCATTATCGATGTCCAGTCTCTACAATACTACGACTAGGGATATTTAATGATTAAACCTTCCAATACTGATACTGTCTCATATCATCTCAATCCGGAAACTATGTTAGACAGTTATGACCCCATAGCGTCACTATTTTGTAAATGATATTGTATATTGTACCAAATTAACTATGTAGTAATGAAATTGCCTTTTACCGTTTTGTAATTTATTTACTTTGATATAAATGGTAAGAGTCCCTATGATTAGTTCCGGATTGTGATGATATGAGACGGTTATCAATCCATAAAGGTTTAATCATTAAATATCCCTAGTCATAGTATTATCGAGATTGGACATCGATAATGCGGAATAGACTAGTACTGCACTTGTGCATGTTGTGAGGGCACAACGGCATAGTTCTCATATATTTAAGTATAGGATACTTATGCAAGTGCGGGTAGGAGGTTGTGTTTTTTACCGATGTACGGAAAACAGCTTCGCTCTGGATAGACCCCGCGGAATCCCTTGGTAGTATGTCTGCGTGTCTATGGGAGTCCGCTTCAGGGTAGGTGCATATGATCTTAACCTGAGACTTGCATCGCTAGTACTTACAGACAATCGGTAAACTTTAGTTTTGTGGTCCAGGGCTTTAACGGGTTCTGTGTACACCTCTTCTGGATTTATCGAGAATCGTAGTGTATTGGGTGTGATGTCAAGATGGAAGTATCACTTCAGACATATGGAGATGATGATCGCGAGGGATACAGAACTAGTACTCTATAATGGTTGCAACCATCGGGATAATATGGACTAGGTCAGGATTATCCGATTCAAAGAGACTGGTTGCTTGATGTCCGATATGTGTATCGTACGGGGCAGACACATCTCCAGCCCCAGGCCTTACATGTGATCATCCGATCTGGTTCGATATACACTATACTACGGTATACTACGCCTGTTATAGATCTTATATTCCAATAAGAATATTTCTGGAGAATTGGTAGGGCATGGCGTTTTGCTAGAGGCTAACCTTGTCTTGTAAATCGGTATTAAAAACGTAGTACTTGGTACGTACGTATTCAGATAATCTGACGGCCGTATTTACTGCCAACATATCCAGAGATCTCTTGGGTCGCTTCCCGAAGATTCACCAATGACGTATGATTCAAACTCGATTAATCTTGGATTAATTACGGAGAGACTTTATCTTGGATAAAGTACTATACATAGAGAGAGAACGATTAATTTGGAATTAATCGTAAAATTATTATATTTGATATAATAATCGAAATTCGATTTCGACGCGAAATTAAAATTAGATTTTAATTCGGGCAAACGAGTTATTTAGAATTAATTCGTTAGCGACGTAAATAATAATTTCGCTAGGCGCAATTATTTATTTAAATTCGATTTAATTAACGTCGCGACGTAAGTTCGGTATTTCGAAAATATCGAACCCGAACGCGTGAGTGCACGTGGGCCCACTTTCATTTGGAAACGTGTGGGGCCCACATGACACATGTCATATTATGCATTATTTAATTCTAATGCATTGCATGGAGAGATAATGTACAATGCACTCAATGGTTTTGCATGGAAATTGAGTGTTTGACACTCTAAGCCATTGCATGATTTGTGTCATAAGTTTATTATTAATTTAATAAATATTATGGCATAAATATAAATTGATTTTTTGTAACAAAAATCATTCAACTTTTCTCTCTCACATTGCCAAAACTTGCAAGCAGTTTTTGGCTCTTCATTTCTTCATTATTTTTGTGGCAAGATTTGAAGTAGTTGTGCATTCAAAATCACAACAAAGGCTAGCACCTTCAAGGGATCATACATAGGTGCTATGGGAAGCTAATCCTTGAGCTTGGAAGGATCAAACTCGACTTGGAAAGGAATCCCTCTTTTCTTCTTGGCCGAGAGCTTCACTGCACAAGGGAGGAGTTTTCGCATCATCTAAGCATCCATTTTCAAGTATTGTGAGTATGATTCCGCCATACTTCAAATTTATTCATTCATGTATTTATATATTTTGCTTGTTCTTATTGATCTTGGGCTTGGTTATTTTTTTCCTACAATGGTATCATTGAGCTTAAAGAGCATGCAAATATATTAGGATGTTATTTGGGAAAATTGTATGAAGCATGATTTGATGAGTTTGCTTGATTAAATATGCTTAGATGTATGTTATTTTAGTATACATCATATTTCATGGAAAATAAATTGGATTAATTTTTCCAACCCAAATGAGGCTTGGCCGAATACATGCAAGCATATGGACTAGATGATTTTTTAATTTTAAGACATTAGATGACTTGAAACAATATGGAATGATGATTTGTAACTCGATTGGATTGAAAACGAAATCTGAACCAGTTAATCACCTTGGCCGAATGCTTGATGGAGGATTAGGACTTGATTTTTGATTAAATAATGTTGGACATATATTTAAGATAAAAAATATGATTAATGGATTAATTTGATATTTTGGGAATATTGATTTAAAGGATTAATCATGATAATACACTTTAATTAATTAAGTTATAAAATTTGGAATTTTAAAATTGGTTAGTTGGGCTTATTTTGAATTGGGCCTAAAACTATTATTTTGGACATAATGGGCTTGGTTGGGCCAAGTAGATTTGGACCATTTGGATTGGATCCAAAATGGGCCTAAATCACACCATTTAAGCCCAAATGTAATAAATGGGTTTTTATGTTTAATTGGGCCTTATGGGCTTGATATTGATTTTATGGCATATGAGGGTGATTCATTATGGGCTTGGTAATTGGGTTTGACCCATACATTGACCAAAAACCCAAGCCTAAAGAAATCAATTGAAAGCCCATCGGACTTTAATTAAACGGACATTAGATGTTAGTTGGGCTTTGAGACCCGATTGTATTAGATTTGGAATCTAAGTTTATAAAAGCACAATAAAAGTGTAAATATTTAATTTAGAATTAAATAATAGGATTAGTATTGAATACGACTTAAATTGGATTTAACGAGTAGTTCGATATAATTCGTGAATTCATACTATAAGTATTTATTCTTAAATTGAGTTGGACTCGCGCAAATGCAAACAATTGTTTGAACATTGTATTGTCACCTAATTAAAGACTAATTAATTGGATTTGATTGGTTGTATAACATGCCTTGAATGAATGAATGTGGATGTGATGTATGTATAGTGTATATCGGATGGATATTAGAAGGGAAGGGTAATTTAGAAATTATTGTAAATTTAGAATTTATAAATTGGACCTGCGTGTCCAGCCTTTCTCTTATTGTCTCTTTTTATTCTCTTCTCACCTAATTCCCCTCAATGTAAATGAGGTTTCTCTTATTGTATTATAGAATTGGGTAAGAGTAGAATAGTGCTAGCGGGGAGGAGGAGGAAGGGAGATGATTTGTTCTAGGAACAAGTTGTTGTTCATATCCATCCGTATATCGCTATTACTTTACTTTACGCGCTTTATGATGTTTTAGAAGCATGCTTAAGGGTGTATGATGATGAGACCTAACAAAGATAAATTAATTGGTTGCAATTACGCGAAAAATCCCTCAAACAATATTAAGCGATTTTCCTTCCGTTGAATGATTCTTTCTCAAGATCCGAAATTGGCATTGGTTTGTTGGCCAAAGTCAAGACCTTTGTCAATTGAGGATGTGTTTGAATCATGAGAGTTTTGTTCCACATCGGTGTCCTGTCCAAGTTGTGATTTGTTGGCCAAAGTCAAGATCACTTCTTGTCCATCGACATTGATTACGAAACTTTCATCGTCAATGGGTCCCGCTTAACTGGAATCATTAGGTTTGTTGTGCCAAAGCCAAGGCTTAGTTGATTCAGAGGAAATGGTTAGGAAAATGTTATGATTGCATGACATATGTATATGTTTCGGACTTAGATGTCCACCTACCGGATCTAGGAATTGGATGGGATCCAATTGATCTTCGAGATCTACCTAGTTAAATATCATACAATTTGTTGGCCAAAGTCAAGGTTGTGTGTTATTTAACGGGATCCTAGCCCACTAGGAAATTTGATTTCCCGAGTACTCAACAGAGAGTTAGAGAGACTTGCAGAAAATAGTGGGAGGCTAGTATTGAATTTGCAATTATCGTTCAGATACTTAGCTTTACGCGCTTACACAACTTATTTCGTCAAAATTTACACATTAGTTGGACTAATAAAATGTTTTTTTTTTTATGTAACAGTTTGACTGTACCCACATATCGTTAACTAGATAATTAGATTATCGTAGTTAAGATGGCAAACAAAGGAAATGTCCGTGACATAATCATGGGTGATAATGTGTTCAAGGGCACCAACTTCGCCGACTGGGAAAATGAACCTAAGGATAGTCCTTGGGGCGGAGAGGATACTGTATACGATACAAAAACCTCTCGGGCTAAGCCCACTGAGCCACTTGAGCTGGAGTTATGGAAAACTCACAGTGATGATTGTGACACGGCTCAGTCGATCATGCTTGCTTCAATGACTCAACACTTTCGCCGCCAGAATAGGGACTTGGATCCTTATAATATGATGGTAAGATTGCAAGATCTTCACCGACACTAATAAGCGGATGGCGAGGTACGAGTTAGTGAAGAAAATCTTTCGCTCCCGTATGACTGATGGTAGTTCTGTTGAGGTCCATGGGACTCAAATGATAGCCGATATGATGAATTGGCTAATATGGGTATATTCTTGGAGGCTGAGCTGTCTATAGATGTACTTCTACAGTCACTACCCGATACTTGGAAACAGATTGTCATCAACTACAAATTGATGAATTCGGATGATACTCTTGGAGAGTTATTATCGATTCTCAAGGAGTCAGAGAAAGAGCTTCTGAAAGGCAACAAGCGCGAGGCGCACTTTGCATCAACATCTCAAACGCCGAAAGCTGGGCTCAAGGCAACTGGGGGTTTTAAGAAGAAAAAGCATAGAAACAAAGGCAAGGCCAAGTCAACAAAGGCTTCTGGGAAGCCAAGGGACAAGTCTCAAGATGTTTGCCTGAAATGTGGCAAGAAAGGTCACTGGAAGCGTGACTGCCGCATGAACAAGGGACACAAGGAGGACATACAGGCGGGCAAGGCACCGGCCTCATGTATGTTTGTTATTGAGATAATATGACTACTTCTAGTCTTAATAAAATTGGATTTTTTATTCTGGCAGTGGTTCTCATATTTGTACTGATGTGCAGGATCTGCATGATAGCAGGAGACTGGCTTCGGGGGAGGTAGATCTACGAGTTGGAAATGGAACTTCTATTGCTGTTTTGGCCGTAGGCACTTTTGTTTTGGAACTGCCCTCGGGGCATGTACTTAACTAAATGACTGTTATTGTTCCTAGTTTAACTAGGAATATTATTTTTGTATCTTTGTTAACCCAAAATGGGTACACTTTTGTATTTAAAAACACCAGGTGTTATTTATATAAAGATGATGCAGAAATTTGCACTGCCGATGCAAATAATGGTCTTTATATTTTGAATAAAATAAATCTCCAAAATAAAATAACAAACAAAAGGCTCAAAATGAGTAATCCAAAGGAAGAAACTATTTGTGGCATTGTCGTCTGGGACACATCAACAAGACTCGCATATCCACACTTTCGAAGAGTGGGTACTTGGACGGATTTGATCCAAATTCATATGACGTCTGCGAATCTTGTTTATTAGGCAAAATGCCAAAATCCCTTTTAGTGGTAAAGGTGAAAGCGCCACTGAACTGTTAGCCCTCGTTCATAGTGACGTTTGTGGGCCATGTCTAGCCAGGCTATGTTAGACAGTTATGACCCATAGCGTCACTATTTTGTAAATGATATTGTATTATTGTACAAAATTAACTATGTAGTAATGAAATTGCCTTTTACCGTTTTGTAATTTATTTACATTGATATAAATGTTAAGAGTCCCTATGATTAGTTCCGGATTGTGATGATATGAGCGGTATCAATCCCAAAGGTTTAATCATTAAATATCCCTAGTCGTAGTATTATCGAGATTGGACATCGATAATGCGGAATAGACTAGTACTACACTTGTGCATGTTGTGAGGGCACAACGGCATAGTTCTCATATATTTAAGTAGAGGACTTACTATGCAAGTGCGGTAGGAGGTTGTGTTTACCGATGGTACGGGAAAACGGCTTCGCTCTGGATAGACCCCGCGGAATCCCATTGGTAGTATGTCTGCGTGTCTATGGGAGTCCGCTTCAGGGTAGGTGCATATGATCTTAACCTGAGACTTGCATCGCTAGTACTTACGACAATCGGTAAACTTTAGTTTTGGTGGTCCAGGGCTTTAACGGGTTCTGTGTACACCTCTTCTGGATTTATCGAGATCGTAGTGTTTGGGTGTGATGTCAAGAGAAGTATCACTTCAGACATATGGAGATGATGATCGCGAGGGATACAGAACTAGTACTCTATAATGGTTGCAACCATCGGATAAATGACTAGGTCAGGATTATCCGATTAAAGAGACTGGTTGCTTGATGTCCGATATGTGTATCGTACGGGGCAGACACATCTCCAGCCCCAGGCCTACATGTGATCATCCGATACTGGTTCGATATACCTATACTACGGTATACTACGCCTGTTATAGATCTTATATTCAATAAGAATATTCTGGAGAATTGGGTAGGCATGGCGTTTTGCTAGAGGCTAACCTTGTCTTGTAAATCGGTAAAAACGTAGTATTGGTACGACGTATTCAGATAATCTGACGGCCGTATTATGTTTGGATAATATGACCCATAGCGTCACTATTTGCACAGATCATTGTGTTGCTGTAGCAAATTAACTATGTAACAAGGAAATTGCACTCTCGTCATTTGTGATTAGATCACCATAGATATATAAATGAAGAGAGGTCCCTATGATTAGTTCCTGGATTGATATGATATGAGACAGTATCAGTCCACGAAGGATTAATCATTAAATCCCTAGCCGTAGTATTATCGAGACTGGACATCGATAATGCGGAATAGGCTAGTATTGCACTTGTGCGCGTTGTGAGGGCACAACGGCATAGTTCTCATATATATAAGTATTGGATACTTGTGCAAGTGCGATAGGAGGTGTGTGTTTCACCGATGGTACGGGAAGCAGCTTCGCTCTGGATAGACCCTTCGGAATCCCATTGGTATTATGATAGGTGTCTATGGGAGGCCGAAATCAAGGTAGGTGTGTATAGTCTTACCTGAGACTTGCATCGCTAATACTTACGACAATCGGTAAACTTTGGTTTTGGTGGTTGGGGGATCTTAACTGGTTCTGTGTTCACCTCTTCTGGGTTTATTAGGAATCGCAGTGTATTGGATGTGATGTCGAGACGGAAGTATCACTCCAGTCATAGTGGAGATGATGTCACGCAGGATACGGTATTAGTGCTCTTAAGTGATGCGCATCCAATCGTGATATTATGACCAGGTCATGAATATCCGATTATAGAGACTAGTTACCAGACATCCGATATGTGTCGGACGGGGCAGACACTTATCCAGCCCCAGCCCTAGCAAGTGACTATCCGATACTGGGCCGATATGCACAATACATTAGTATACTACGCTTGATATAGATCTTAAATATTCTTAAAAGGATATGTCCGGAGAATTGGGATGACTTGGTGCTTTGCTAGGAGTTGACCTTGTCTCGTAAATCGGTAGAACGTAGTACTTGGTACGTACGTGATTCGGATACTCCGACGACCGTATTTACTGCCAACTTATCCGGAGATCTCATGGGTCGCTTCCCGATAATCCACCGATGACGCACAACTTGCACTCTTGAATAATCTGGGATTATATAGATGAGAGAGAAAATTAATCTAGGATTAATTACGGAGATATTTTATCTAGGATAAAATATCGTCTAGAGAGAGATAACGATTAATTTGGAATTAATCGGTAAATTAATATATTCGATATATTAAACGAAATTAGATTTCGACGCGGAATTAAAATTAGATTTTAATTCGGACAAACGAGTTAATTTAGAATTAATTCGTTAGCGACGTAAATAATAATTTCGCTAGGCGCAATTATTTATTTAAATTCGATTTAATTAACGTCGCGACGTAAGTTCGGTATTTCGGAAATATCGAACCCGAACGCGTGAGTGCACGTGGGCCCACTTTCATTTGGAAACGTGTGGGGCCCACATGACACATGTCATATTATGCATTATTAATTCTAATGCATTGCATGGAGATAGTGTATAATGCACTCAATGGTTTTGCATGAAAATTGAGTGTTTGACACTCTAAGCCATTGCATGATTGTGTCATAAGTTTATTATTAATTTAATAAATATTATGGCATAAATATAAATTGATTTTTTGTAACAAAATTCATTCAACTCTCTCATCTCTCTCACGCCAAAACAGTGGCTGTTCTTCACTGGTTTGAACCAGTTTGGGCGTGAACAATAGGGAAGCAAGAGTGGATTTTCATGGTGAAATTCAAGTGCTAGCACACTTACAAGTCTTGCGAAGGTGGTAGGGAGGTTCGACCATGAGCCGGGATCCATCCAACGAAGCTAGGAGCTGCGTTTCTCATCTCAAAATTCTGTTTTTGGAGGCAGTGGACTGCATGCAGTAAGCTTACATGGCAGTGCGTTTTTTTGGGTTTCATTGTCTTCAAATCGACTCTACCAACCAATGTAAGTATTCCGCTATCTTCGTTGGTGTATTCACGCATTATTTCATGTCTTGTTTGATCATGGGACCTTAGAAAAAACTCAACAATGGCATCAAGAGCTAATGTTGCAAGCATGAAATTTTAGGGATTTAAAATTTGGGTAAATGTGATTTGAGCATGATTTGAATAAATTGTTTGTTTGAGTATGTTTATAACATGTTTAATTTCATTTTGGTTGGACTAATTTGATGAAAAATGATTTGGAATTATTTTCCCCAAATATTTGTCCTTGGCCGAATGGTTTGATGATTTTGGGATCTTGGATTTTTTGATTTTTAATTCATTTGATGAGTTAGAATCGATTAGGTTGATGTTAATTTGAATCGAATTGGATTGGATTTCGAATTGGACAAAAACCCCAAAATCCTTGAGTTGGCCGAATGTGACTAATGCCCTAATGTCTTGGTAAATTTTGATTTTGATAATTGGGATGTATTGGAATCATTCGGGATATGTATTTAATGTCGATTGCGGATTAATTGGATTGAAACCGAATTGGACATGAAATCACTCCTTGGCCGAGACCTTTAAGCATGTAGATGGGTTTGATTTTCAATTTGTGTGTTGGACATATGATAATGAATCAAGCATGATTAATTGGACTAATATGGTGTTTTAGAAATGTTGATTTAGTTGATTGATCATGTAATACACTTTGGTGATTAAATTGGGAAAATTGGATTTTTGAATTTAATTATTTGGGCCTAATTTTGGAAATTGGATTTAAATGTTGTATTTGGCCTATTGGGCTTGATTTATCAAGTTTGGTTTAGGCCAAATGGATTGGATCCAATTGGGCCCAAAACCTTGACCATAAAGCCCAAATGCGACTTAATGAACCTTTAAAGTTCAATTGGGCCTAATGGGCCAAGATTGATTTATGGGCTTATGGGGTAATCCTGGATTGGACTTTGGTTATCGGTTGACCCGAGTTGACCAAAAGTCCACGCCTTAAGAAATCAATCAAAAGCCCATTGGACTTTAATTGAATTGACGTTGGACGTTAATCGGTCTTTGAGACGCGTTACGATTAGATTTGGAATTTAAATCGTCAAAGGTTTATTAAATAAAAGTGTAATATTTAATTTGGAATTGAATAGTGTTAGTATTAAATACATGTTAAATTAGATTTAATGATGTAGTTTAATTTAATTCATGAATTCGTACTTTAAGTACTTATTCGCAAAAACGAGTTTGACTCGAACAAAATCAAATCGTTGTTTGAACATTGGATGATCACTTAATTATCAGATTAATTAATTTGATTAGATTGATTGATAGCATGCTTATGTGTGTGAATACGTGGTTGTGTTGAATGAATAATGTATATCGGATGGATATTAGTCGGGTGGGCAATTTTAGAAATTGTTGTAATAAATTCGATTTATTAAATTGGACCTGCGTGTCCAGCCTTATCACCTTCTTTCTCTTTATATTCTCTTCTCACCTATTCCCCTCTATATATGAGGTTTCTTTAGAAGTGTAGTGTAAGGGTAGAAGTAGTACAAGTGCTAGCTTGAGTGAGAAGGAAGAGATTTGATCTAGGATCAATGTGTAAAGTATCCATCCGCATATCATTATTATTTTATTTCATACTCGCTTTATTATGTATTTAGAATGCATGTTTAAGGGTGTATGATGATGAGACCTAACAAAGATAATTAAATTGGTAGCCAATTCGCACGCGAAAATCCCTCAATCTATATTAAGCAAATATCCTTCCATTGAATCATTCTTGTTCAAGATCCGAAGTTGGCATGGTTTGTTTGGCCAAGTC
>SKCR01005334.1:0-25935 GCA_019454045.1 Zanthoxylum bungeanum | reverse complement strand
ATAAGTCATTACATTCTTTAAATGTCTTTTAAAATCTAACGGACTTATTTATTAATAAATAGTCTTTTAAAATCTCAATTGAATACACCCCCCTTAATTTTTTGCGGTTGAAGAAACCATTATTAAATGGAGATAAAATCTATCTTTTGTTGATGGTGTTTTTTTTTTTTTTTTTTTTGTAAGTATTTATCCTAATGAAGGTTAAAAAAATGACCTGATCATAATGTGTGATGAAGTGTTTTCCTTAAAGAGAGATTTTGAGGTGAGGCAAGTGATGATGGTACCCGACCCGATCACATTAGAAATGATTTTTTGAGTGCTCCGAGAGTTTGTTCAGTCCGACCAGATGAAGTTTCTTCTGTATGAGCCCGACCCGATAACTTTGAAGTCTAGATTTGAAATAGTACCATTTATCTCGATTATCCAACCCGATGAACGAAGATGAGATGATGACGGACCAATTTGGGAGCAGCATGATGTATGTCATACCTGGAAATGAGTGCATTCATAAGACTAATGATGAAAGAGATAAAACAACGGTTCATATTAAGCATAGGCCCTGCCAGCCGCCATAGGACGGTACAGTGGCAGAGTAGTGGCCGCCATAGGGCGATGCAATGACAGAGAAACAAGTTTATTTGATTGGCTGAGAAGGTGGTGGAAACAATGACTAAGGGTCGTAATGATGATTGAGTGATGCATGGTGGCGTCATGATCGGTTGGAAATGTGATTTGAGAACCTATATAAAGGGGTTGAAGTCACATTAGAAAGAGTTAACAATTTTCACATTTCACAACACTTGTAATTTGAGAGCAAAGTTAATAAAGCAAGTTAAGTGGTAGAGAGAGAAAATAAGTCGTGAATCCGACCACATTGTATACTAGAGGGGTCATTTGTTGTAAACCAAGTGTAATTTCTTTGTTAGGTGCTCGGGTCGGTATTTACCCCGAGCCTAATAAAAACATTCTTTTTTATCCCGTGGACGTAGATTGGAGTAACTATCCACAAAACCACGTAAATCTCTATCTCTGTAGTTGTTTATCTCTTGTCAAGTTTGTGTGGTTCATACTAACCAAACTAATTCACAGTTGGAGAAGGTTTGTTCAAGGGGTAAACTTATTATATTACCCTTGGAATGAAAAAGCCGTCAACAGTCGGTGCCGTCTGTGGGGAACAATACGAAAAGCAACCAACATACTTAGACGATGGCATGAGACAAAAATCATAGAGGCGAGTAGGCATCGGCAGTGGATTGGATGCAAAAGATGGATGAGAGTGAGGCTAGAAAGGAAGAAATCCAAAGAAGAGAGGGAGGCGACTGAGACCTTCATGAAGATAATGATGGAGAAGATTGAGAGGTTTCTGAAAAGGTCGGGAGAATAAGCTCTTGTGAGGCCTAGTCTTAGGAGGGAAGATATCGCCAGCGAAAAGAGAGTAGCTGGCAGAGTATGGGAGTAAGAAGTTATAAGGAGGTAACCACGTAAAGTAAGATCAGTGGTTGTGGTCAGTTCTACACCATTAGATGAGCCTCTGGAGAGGCATGACGATAAATGAACGCTTGAATCACTAAGCAGCAGCCCTTATCATAAGGAGTATGATTCGGGGCATTATCATGAGCGAGAACAAAGAGATCCATGTGAGAGGAAACATTATGGTCGGAGAGAGGACTATGAGGAGGTCTCCAGTAGGAGACAAGAAAATCTCGAGAGCCATTGGAGGAATTGGTTCAATCAGAAGATGAAGAGATGAGAGATGGGATCGCGAGGGAGTTCTCGCGAAGATCAAGATTTGAAGACAAATTCTCCTTTACAAAGGAGAACTTGGATGCGAAATTTCCAAATAGGTTTACTATGCCCAAGATATATGTGTACAAGGGTAATATTAACCCTAAGTCACACATGGAGAAGTTTGTGCTGCTTATGGAGATTCAGAGCATAGTCGAGCAGGCAATTTGTAAGATATTCCCACTAATGTTGGGAGGAACTACCAGCTTGTGTTTCAGAAACTTGACACTCGGAAGTATCTGCAGTTTTTTATAGCTGTGAAAGTTCTTTGTACGTCACTTCAAATGAGTTTATGTACCGAGAAAGATGATCGAGTCATTGAGAACAATGAAGAAACAGGATGACGAGCCGCTCAAGAGTTTTATGGATCAATATCATATGTTGGTATTGGAGGTTGGGGCGTATGAATCCCCAGAAGCTTTGGAGAGTCTGAAGGGCGCGTTAAGGGTCAGGAGATTGTGGTATTAGCTTAGAATTCATGAGGTGCCAGATTTATGCTACAGCCTTGGTACAAGCTAGGAGATTTGTGTTACTGGAAGATGAGGAAAATATAACATGATGAGATAATGCTCATGAAAAGAATAAAGTACGAAGAGATGATTGCCATGATAGCTGCGGCTGGAGAGGGCCGGGTCCGAGGCAACAAGAGTTTAGGCCTATTGCTTAGAAGAACTCGATGTCAGAAAGAAAGCCCCAAATTAAGGTTTCCCAAGTAACGAGGGGCATGGTGTATACTGCTCTCAACAGACATTTGTCTCAAGTGATCCGAAAGATCCAGGATAAAGGGCTACTAACGGAGCCTGACCCTAGAAGGTTCTCATTTGATAGAAGGGACAACAGAGCCTATTTATCCCACCACAATATAAAGGGCCATATGATCGATGGGTACAAAGACCTGTAAGGAATAAGTCAATAACCTAGTCAGAAATCACTTTCTTAATGAATGTATAGATCACGAAGCCAGAAGGAAGAACGCTGGCAGAAGACTCAAATCGGGTTAGGAAGAATTATTGTAGAATCAATGGCTCTGAGGACGAGAGAAGACAATCTTTATTATTGATCAGAGGTTGTGTTGCTATAAAGTGATGTCGTTTGGACTGAATAATGCAGGGGAAACATATCAGAGGCTAGTAAACTGGGTCTTTATGCCCCTCATTGGTAAAACAATGCAAATGTATATATATGACATGATCATAATGCCAATATACCAAAGAACCATCTGAGCTCTTGAGGAAATATGAGATGAAGTTGAACCTAGAGAAATGTGTATTGTCTAGCCATGAGTGTCCATCAAGGGGCAAGCTCTAGCCGATTTTGTAGCAAAATTCACAGGACCACATGTATTGGTGGTCAGGGAAGAAAAAGAGAAATGAGAGTTGTGTGTGAACGAGTTGGTCAGTTCACATAGATGTGGGGCTAGTATTATTATGAGAAAAGGGCGCGATGAAGAGTTGAGTTATGTGCTAAGATTTGCATTTGGGGTACCAACAGTGAGGCTGAATATGAGGAAATTATGGCTGAGTTAAGATTATGTGATGCAGTCAGGGTTAGATATGTTGTAGTGAAGAGTGATTCATTGTTGGCCATCGAACAATTGAATGATGGGTTTCAAGTTAAGGAGCCCAACATGATAGTCTACCTCATAGAGGTGAAGAAATTATTTGAAGGGAAGGTATATGAGCGAAGCGGGGTTTACCGATATGCCTATGACATCGGCGACCATGATATTGTTGGGCTCGTTGCCCATAGAGAGTACGAATAGCCCACGGGGGACTAACTAGAGAATAAAGGAGTCGCCACCCAATATAAGACATTAAGAATGATTTAAGGCAGCAATACACCCCTCGCAAGGTCTGATCTTGAACTCTTTTAGGTTCAGAAAAGTTCTTTACTGGTGTCAGTATAATATCAGGTTCAAAAGAGAATCCACATGTCTTATAATGCAAGAATCGCACAAAACAATTTATATATCATGCAATCAGACACACATCCATAAAATTAATAAAGAAACAACAATAATAACGAATAGAATAAACTTGACCGAACATATCTCGGACCCGACCATATATATATTCTCTATATGTCCGGTCAGACTTGTATGAAGTCTGGCCGGACTTACTACGTAAACCAGAAGGATCATAGATGTGGAATTGTGTCCAGATAACAGCCATAAAATTTCCTGAAGACCCTCCGGGAGTTCTTTTGTTTTGGCTATAGAATTTCATATTTTTGTCTTCATTCTCTTCTATATCTATGAATGTCGCCCTTAGTTGTCGGAAGTCTGAAATCATGGAGGTCATCATTCTCAACTTGTTGTAAATTGAGGGCTTAGTGTCCTTGATTATCATCTTGATATGATCCTTCTTGAAGGGTCGTGTCTGCATTTTTAAAAGCTGCTAGCGGTCTTACTCCTAGAAGCTTTAGTCTGGTTTTTGTTTGGTGTTTACATCTATCTCCACGTCTATAACGTATTGGTTTAGGAAGGCTTCTGCTAAGGCTCTTCAGTTCTACTTTATTTTCTTTCTTAAGATTGTGGTACCCTACCACTGGTCCTCCTTCCAATGAACTTTTGGCGTTAGGATAGTTCGGTCGAACTCATTAGAGAGACATATTGTCGTAGATGCACTTTTGGGTCTCTGCACCCATTAAACTTCGCCATTTCAGGCATCCTGAACTGGGTGGGTAGCTACTTCTTAAATTCCATGGCATTGTAATCTGATCCCCAAGTTTACTTTTCATTTTCTAGGCCACCGCCACCATCTGTTCCTTCAATCTTCGTAGTTTAGCCTCAGTTGGGACTTGGCGTTCTTCCCTACTGCGCATTCCATCATGTCATTCTCATCGTATAAGACATGGATTTCTTCAGTTTTTACTCCCTTAGGCTCCTCGCGTTTCCTCACACTAGTCTCGGCTCCTACCTATTGGGCTACTTTCAGGTTGGCTAGGGCATTGGCCAAAGTCTACAATTGCTCAGTGATTTTATTCATGCTAGTTTCAAGTTGGTCCATTCAGGAACTCTCATTGCTGGCAATTTCTGTGCTGCTTGCGATTAGCTTCTTAACTAGTCTTCCTTCTTCCCTAACCTAACGCTCCACTATGATGGCTACAATCATAAAGGGTTAGCATGATGCATGGGATGCATGGATGTATGTATGCATGAGATGTATGAAATGCAGGGTTTGTCACGCACCATACTTCATTCCAACCTTATCTCTCCCATAGGGGTAAATCAATCTTTACCCTAGGTCTGACTTAGCATGTACACCAACAGATGGGAACACAAACTCGTTCTCGCTTATGCTAATGAGGTCAACCTTGGCTATTTTAGTTCTTCTCCATCGTTAACAAACAAAGGCCGCCCATTTATAGAATGACTAAGTCTAATATGGGAATCGAGCCATTGTCTAAAAATGATGAATTAGAACCTCGGTAATCATGGTTATTTAGGATGGGCCATGAAATATTTAGGAACGTCCAAATGGGCCAAGCTGAGGCATACCTTTTGCTTTAACACATTTGAACACTAACCAAATATTCTACGCCTAACAAGGCTGTCATACAAGTTGGCTGTAGGACACAAAAATCGGCGACGTTGTTCCAGGCTCACGGCCCGATCGGGAGTACGGAGTAGCCCGCGGGGGACTTAATCGGAGAATAAAGGAGTCACCACCCAGTGTGAACTGGGAAATGATTTAAGGCCGCACTCACCCTCGCAAGGGAAGAGCTTAAACCGTTGGGTTCGGAATGGTCCCTTACTTATGCCACTTGTAATGAATGAGTTTGTGCAATAATTTAACCAAGTCTACGCAACATACATTTGCAAAAGTAATCTACATCTAAGTTCATATACGGCCTATATCTAAGTTTGCATGCATAAAAATAAGTCGGAATAACGGTAAGCACACAACTCATGAATATTAACACATGTGGAAACATAGATAAATCATACATAAAAAATAAATAACATACTAAACGACTAAATCATGCTTAGAAAGATAAATAACATATTAAACGACTAAATCATGCTTAGAAAAATAAATAACATACTAAACGACTAAATCATTCTTAAACACAAGGTCGGATGAAACGAAATATGTGTGTCTCTCGCGAGTGGTACGTGGAATTGTTTCCCAAGTACAGACCACATTACCGTCCATTCGGATTCAGCTACGGAATTTACGTCCGGGTTTCCATCTGATATACCACAAGAGATAACACATATTTCACTCATCCCATGGCCACAACATTCATAAATCCATCATATATATGCGAAGAAATAATGATAAATAACATAAATAAGATAAAAAAAAAGGGTTCCCTCAGGTCTAACATCTTAAGTCGCCTTTTGGAAGTGCGTTTCACGGTTGTCGGAAGGGTTGATGCTCCATAACTTTTTTGATTTATTGGTTCGTTGCCTCATTGTTTTGGGCTGTTGTTTGCTCACTGTTTTTGCGGTATTTAGGCAGTTTACTGGGTAGTTTTCTGGACAGTTTTTGGCGGGTTTTTTAGTGCAGTTTTTGGGACTGTTTTGCGGGTTTTTTTAGTGCAGTTTTTGGGACTGTTTTGTGGGTTTTGGGTACGTTTTTAAGGGGTGTTTTTCTCGATAATTATTGGGCAGTTTGGAGGTTATTTTCGGTGGTTGCTGGGCAGTTTCTGGGGGTGATTTGCGGTGAATATGGAGGCAGTCTTTAGGGGTGTTTTCGGTGAATATGTAGGCAGTTTTCAGGAGTGTTTGGTGCGTGTTAAAGGGGCTGTGTTGAAGGCAGTTTGAAGGTAGTTAACATGGCTTTATGAAGGCAGAACATGGGCTGTTTGAAGGCAGAACATGGGCTGTTTGAAGGCAGTACAAGGGCTGTGTGAGGGGGGATTTTTTTTTGCGTGAGGTTGTGGCGTGATGGGGCTGTTTGATGCGTTGAAGTTGAGGGCTGTGTGAGGGTGTTTTGGGCGTGAGGTTGTGGCGTAAAGTGGGGGTTTGGTGCGTTGAAGTTGAGGGCAGTGTGAGGGGGTCTTTAGGCGTGAGGTTGTAGCGTGAATGGAGGGGAATTTAGGGCTTGTTCTCGGCAATGGGGGAATTCTTGGAGTATTTTGGCATGAATGCTAGGGGAAAAATGGTTGGGTTTGTGCTTCTTATAGGAAAGGGTTGAGGTTGTTGGTGGATTGCATTGATGGGGAGGTTATTTAATTGCTTTGTTGTTTGGTGGAGGGTTGATGTGTTGTATTTGACTTAGTGGAAAGGTCATTTAATTGAGGGGCTGTTGGTGGAGGCTATTAAATGGCTTTGTTGAAAGTGGGATGTGAGGTGGCTAAGCTTGTTTTGGCTTCTTGTGAATGGCTAGTGTGCGCGTGAGGTGTCTAGGTTTCTTATGCATGGTTAGTGTGTGCGTGAGGTGTCTAGGTTGAGGAGTACGTGTGATGAGTGGGAGAGAGAGACGTGAAGGAGTTGTGTGCTTTGTTGTGAAGTGCTGAGAGTGTATAAGGTTTATTTGGTGTGGCTGTGTGTATTTGTTTGTGAATGCCGAGAGTGGAGTGAAAGGTTAAGAGGATAGGCGTGAGAGAGGAGAGTCTAGGGTGTCATGTTTAGGGTTTATGGGGGTTTTGGGCCAAGGCTAACAGTTAAAACAGAGGTTCAACGAGCAAACCCGACGCTAAGCAAACGAATTAAATCCAACGAGGTATTGATTTCTGACTTTTCCCTTCCGACGTCCGTTTCCCGCGACTTCCGAAACTTAAAAGGTAGTGCCTCCGCATGAGGCTCATCATCGGGACTTATATGCAAAAATGCAGTGCCTACAGTCGTCCCCACTTTGATGGGACTTGTGCAGTGTGTGACAATGACAATCCTATCAAAGTTATGCAATGCATTTTTACTTACCTGGCTCGCTAGCTGCCACCTGACTTGCCTGTTGCTTCGAACTGTGTTGATGATGCAGTGTGCCTCGACCCTAGGATGTATCCCGAAACTGCAACTGATGTGTGGGCCTCGACCCTGGGACGCATCCCAAAACTGATGATGATGTGGGCCTCAACCCGTGCTCCATTCCCGAAGTGCCATTCCCGGCGAGTGATGATGATGTGGGCCTAAACCCTGGGACGCATCCCCAAAACTAATACTGATGTGGGCCTCGACCCTGGGACGCATCCCGGAACTGCAACTGATATATGGGCCTCAACCCTGGGACGCATCCCCAAAACTAATACTGATGTGGGCCTCGACCCTGGGACTCATCCTCAAACTAATACTGATGTGGGCCTCAACCCTGGGACTCATCCCCAAACTAATACTGATGTGGGCCTCAACCCTGTGACTCATCCCCAAACTGCTGATGATGGTTCATTCCCGAATCGTGCTGTATGAGAAAGGGTAGACTGGTCGCCCCCAGTCTCGGTTCATCTTTTTATCCTTTGCTGCTTTCATTAATTCAAGGTAGATCTCCTGATATGATGTTACATACCAACACATTGTACTACTTCTCACGAGATAATCCTGATAGCTAAACGTATTTTCGTCCTCAACGAATGCTTCGTTTCGAAACCAGAGAACCTTCAAAGTACTTAATACACTCAAATCTGATCGTCTGAATGAGTGATCTGAACTAGACTCCTAGTGTGTGTGTGTCAAGGCTCTTTCGCAGCTTAATCCTTAAGTAAGCCAACTCGATGATTTTGTCTCGGAGAATTGGATCAGTGGGTCTAAGCAACCTAGATGTCTTGATCATACTCTGTGATTAATTCATCGTACTCAACATGATATGGTTTTCTTCTTTTTTCTTTTGTCCATTTCTTTTCTTTCTTTTCATTTTTGAACTTTCTTTTTCTTTTTTCTTTTTTTCTTTTTCTCTTTTCTTTCTTTCTCTTTTTTTTGACACATCTACCCTTTAAGGTAGCATTTCTCCTTATGGTGGTCCTAATACTCGCCCATGGGTAGCTTCACACTTATCGGTTATAGGTGGTATATTTTTTTTTCTTTTCAGAGACTTTTTCTTCGTTTCCAACCATATCACATATCGTAACATAAGTAAACCAGGATGGACATCCATGCAAACAATCATTCACTTATCTGCCACCTCTTCAACTAGTCATCTCACCGACTACTAGGCTTCTACTGTTAAGATCCCGTAATCAAGTGCTCGTGAGTCTAGCCGAGATCAACCACTTAAAATACTGGGTGAGAGCGCATCTCGCACTTATCGTTTCTAAGGTTTCTCCCTGCAGCAAAAAATGTCATCACCGGACATATGTCTAACCATCAAGGACTTCTCTCTTTTTTTTTCACTCCACGAAAATCTTATTTTCCACTATTGATAATATGGGCTTCGCCCCCTGGGATTCCTTCCCGAAACTGATACTGATATGGGCCTCAACCCTGGGATTCCTTCTCGAAACTGATATTGATTTGTTCCTAAAACTGATGACACTGTACTGTTGCTGCTTCTGGTTGGCTTGCATTTGCCGCTTTCTCTGTCTCTCCTGTGAATACAAAACAAAACAACCACAAAAATAGAATGCAAATATGTTACGTTTATGCATGCATACATGAATGAATTTCCTATTTGTTGGGCTAGGTCTCCCGCCAATTCCCTTGGTGAATGCTCGGTCTTCTCTTCCTCAGGCAAAATACTGCTTCAATCTATCCATGTTGATCGGCTCGGTGAACTCGTTCCCTTCTAAATCTGACAGTCTCACTGCTCCATTTCCCATCACTTTCTGGACTATGTAGGGTCTTTCCCAGTTGGGTCTGAACTTTCCTCTCGGATCCGTAGTCGATGGCTTCGACTACTTAAGCACCAGATCACCCTTTTTTATCTTGGTAGGACGCACCTTCTTGTTGAACGCTCGAGCCAACCTTTTCTGGTATAACTGCATATGTTGTAAAGACTTCATTCTCTTCTCATCCAGTAATGTAAACTGTTCAAACCTCTGCGAGGCCCACTCTCGTTCAGGTAGCTCTACTTCTGCTAATACCCGCATAGACTGTATCTTAACTTCCACCGGCAGTACTGATTCCATTTCGTAGACCAAAGAGTAAGGTGTAGCTCTCGTTGCTGTTCTTACAGATGTTCTGTACCCCCACAGGGCGTACGGCAGCTTATCGGCCCAATCTTTGTAGTTCTCCATCATCTTGGCTAATATCATCTTTATTGTCTTATTGGCTACCTCGACTGCCCCATTTGCCTGCGGCCTGTATGATGACGACTTGTGATGCCCTATCCCATACTTCTGTAGCATCGCCTTCGTTTCTCCTTGAAACTGTACTCCATTATCTGTGACCACGTGATGCGGCATTCCATATCGACATATGAGATTCCGGGCTATGAATTATGTCATTTGCTTTGTTGTAACATTGCGGAATGACTCGGCTTCCACCCATTTTGAAAAGTAGTCTACTGCTACTACTATAAAGCAATATCCATTCGATGCGTTCGGTCAAATTTCTCCGATCATGTCGATTCCCCATGCTGAGAAAGGCCACGGCTCTGACAACCCATGCAACTCTGTGTGCGGAAAATGGTTCAAGTTACCGTGCCCTTGACAATAATGACAATGCTTTACCAGATTCGCGCAGTCAGCTTCCATGGTCAACCAGTAGAAACCTTGCCTTACTATCTTGCGGGACAAATTCAACCCATTCATGTGCGGTCCACATACTCCGGCATGTACTTTTTCCATTACCTTTTAAGCCTCTTTTTTTTCTCAAACACTTCAGCTGAATGCCATTCCCTTGTCTCTTGTAGAGTTCTCCCCTCAAGCTCACATATTGAGAGGCCAACTTCTGAATGGCTATCATGTCCTTTCTGCTTGCTTCTTCTGGGATTTCCCCGTGTTCCAGATATCTCTGAATATCATAATACCAAGGTTTCCCATCGTCGACTTCCACCTCCAAGATTCTTTCTATCTCGTAAACTGGTCTGCTTGCTGTCGTCAACACTAGAGGTCTCATTACCGATTTCTCTGGATTTTCCCAAGTTGCGGCTAATGTGGCTAGCGCGTCTGCCATATGATTCTCTTCTCGCTGCAAGTGCTGGAATTTACAATCGGGGAGGGCTTGTGCCAGATTCCTGAGGTGGAACAAGTAGGGTTTCAACCGTTCTTCCTTCAATTCCCACTCTCCTTGCATCTGTCGGACTACCAACATCGAGTCTCTGTAGACCTTAACATTCTTAGCTCTCAAAGTTATCAATGCAGTCAATCCAAAGGCATATGCTTCATATTCAGCCATGTTGTTGGTTACTCCGAACGTCAACCTCTTGGCCATAGACAAGGTTTCTCCTTCAGGGGTTACTATCACAATTCCAATTCTGGTTCCTTTGCAGTTCACTGCTCCGTCGAAATACATCTTCCATCCTTGGACTGCTATAGCTTGGAACTCCTCGTCGGGGAACTCAAACTTATATTGATCTCCTTCTATCGGTTGTAATGCCAAGAACTCTGCTACGGCTCGACCTTTGATTACTTTAGAGGTGAGGTACTCAATATCAAACTCTGTCAGTAACACCGGCCATCTGCCTAACTTCCCAACTAGTGAAGGCACTGAATGCAGATACTTCAATGGATTCTCCTTTGCTACCATTTGGATCTTGTAAGATTGGAAGTAATGACGCAATTTTCTGGATGCCCATACTACTGCCAATCAGATCTTCTCTACTTCCTGATAGCGGGCTTCATACGGAAGCATCTTCTTACTGAGATAGTAGACTGCATGCTCTACCCCTGTCTCATCTGCTTGTACCATCATCGCCCCCAGCGCTTCGGGTTCTATGGCCAAATACAGTACCAAGGGCTTGCCTGGTCTCGGAGGTTTCAAAATAGAAGGCTTCACTAAGTATTCTTTGACTTTGTTGAAGGCTTATTGGCATTGATCATTCCATTTCACTGGTTGGTCCTTCCTCAGCAATTTAAAGATAGGCTCGCATACTGACGTCAACTTGGCGATGAACCGACTGATGTATTGAATTTTCCAGAGGAATGCTCTGACTTCTTTCTCTGTCTTCGGCGCTGGTATTTCAGGGTCTACTTCTATTCCTCTCATTCCTACGGTGTGGCCTAATAATTTCCTAACGCTACCCCAAACACACACTTTTTGGGGTTTAGTCGTAAGTTGTATTTGTCGACTCGCTGAAGGAACTTCTCCAGTGCTTCTATGTGTCCGCTTCTCGTTTCTGATTTCACTATAATGTCATCCACATATACTTCAATCTCTTTATGCATCAAGTCGTGGAATAATGTGGTAGCCATCCGCTGGTAAGTGGCTCCTACATTCTTGAGCCCAAACAACATCACTTTGTAACAATACGTACCCCACTCCATGACAAAGGTAGTCTTATGCTTGTCTTCTTCAGCCATAAGAACCTTATTATATCCTGAGAACCCATCCGCGAACGAGTACATGGCAGATAAAGCCGCACTGTCAACAAGAACATCTATATGGGGTAGAGGAAAATCATCCTTTGGGCAAGCCTTGTTAAGATCTCTATAATCCACGCACATTCTAACCTTCCCATCTTTCTTTGGTACTGGCACAATATTTGCCAACCACTCGGGATATTCCACCACTTCTAAAAATCCCACATCTATCTGCTTCTTGACTTCTTCTCTGACCTTCTCGGCCCACTCAGGTCTCATCCTTCGAAGCTTCTGCTTTACCAGTTTCATATTTGGATAAGTCGGTATTGTGTGCTGGGCGATACTTCTGTCTACCCCGGGCATGTCTTCATAGGACCAAGCGAACACTTTGACATATTTGACTAACATCTCTTATAATTTCTCTCATTCCTCAGAGGTAACCTCACTTGCAATTAAAATCTCCTTGTGGCTCTCAGGCGTACCAAGGTTAAATGCGTTTGTTTTGGTTGAGTTGATGTCAAATATACTCAAGTCGTGCAAATTGAAAGGAAGAGACTCGGGCAAATAAGTGAAATGAATGTCTTTACTACTAGCAGATGCATGAATACACTCAAATAAATCAGAGAAATAAACATCTTCGTCCTCCATGGATGTTTCATCTCCCACAGCCAGGTCTTCCTCGATTTTCTTATTCTCCTCGAGGGTCAGGCTCTCCAGCTTCATCATCTCTTCCTCCCACTTCTCTTCCTCCTTTGCAACTTCTGATGCCGGTGGTTTCTCACTCATCACATCCTGAAAGATCTCAAATCCTGGCACTAAGATCTCATTGACCTCTACTGGTTCAGGTCCTCCTTGATACCCCGCTGCCTTCACAAAACAATCTATCAGCTTCGACCCTTTCTTCTTAGCCTTCGGCTTATCCTCATCAGAATTGTATCACAATACCCTCCGGGTGGTCTGCCATTTAAAGTTTGGCAATATTCCTCTGACACCCAAACCTTTACCTGGTTCGAACTTCATCTTCTCCATGATCCTAACTGTTGGGTTTCTATGGTCCCGAGGATCGATTAAAGCAATGAAACACAAGTGTGAATACATCAAAGAAGTTGCAGAATACTTACATTGAGTGGTTGAGCGATGCGACGAATAACAAAACTTTTTCTGCCCTTTGAGATGGCTCTCGGCATTCTGGAGTTTTTGGCTCCTCCAATTTTCGGTCATCACCTAAAAGTGTGCTCCATTGATGCTCCAAGCTCCAAGCTTCTCAAATGGTGATTCCAAGCTCACAAGTGGGTTTCCCTATCACCTTGTATGGACTCTAATGGGTGCTAGCACTCATGATTTTGCAACAAAATCATCACAATACTTCTTCCAAGCTCACGGTTTTGAAGAACCAAAATGAGAAGAAATGGCCTCTAAGGCCGACAATGAGAGAGGGAAAGAAGGCCACATTGGCCGAATGGAGAGAGGAAGAGAGTGAGTGAAAAAAATAGTTGGTTTTTGAGAAAAATGTGTATCTAATACACTAATTGAATTTCAAAATTCATTTTTCTTATTTTTATTTCAAAAAGTCAAACCATTAAAGGCTTCAACCACTATCATCAACTCCCATCACTATTCACTCAATCAAGTGACTAGTTGTCACATCAATCAAAGTGACAAGTGATTTGACGCTTGATGTGACTTGCGGGCCGCACTTGAATTCGAAATGCGAGTGCGTCCGCAAACACTCCCGGGCTCGGGTTCGCTAATTCCAAATTAACGAATTTTCCGTTGTGACGAAATTAAATCTAATTTAATTAAATAATTTTGCCTAGCAAAATTACTATTCATGTCGCTTACGAATTAATTCTAAATTAACTCGTTCGCCCGAATTAAATTCTAAATTTAATTCCGCGTCGAAATCCAATTTCGTATAATATATCGAATATATTATTTTATCGATTAATTCCAAATTAATCGTTTTCTCCCTTTAATAAATATTTTATCCCAGATAAAATATCTCCGCAATTAATCCCAGCTTAATTTTATCTCTCTCATCTAATTAATCCCAGATTAATAAAGTGCGAGTCATACGTCATCGGTGAATCTTCGGGAAGTGACCCATGAGATCCCCGGATATGTTGGTAGTAAATCCGGTCATCGGACTATCCGAACACGTAAGTACTATGTACTATGTTTGTCCCGATTTACAAGATAAGGTTGGCTTCTAGCAAAGCGTCATGCCTACCCAATTCTCCAGAAATATCCTTACAGGAATAAGTGATCTATATCAGGCGTAGTATACGTAGTATTGCGTATTTCGATCCAGTATCAGATGTCACGTGCTAGGCCTGGGGCTGGAATTGTGTCTGCCCCGTACGAAGCACATATCGGATCTCTGGTAACTAGTCTCTATAATCGGATAAACATGACCTAGTCATAATATCCCGATAGTTGCAGCATATAAGAGAACGAGTTCCGTATCCTACGTGATCATCATCTCCACTATTACTGGAGTGTTACTTCCATCTTGACATCACACCCAATACACTACGATTCTCAATATACCCAGAAGAGGCGTACAAAGAACCGGTTAAAGCCCTGGATGACCAAAACCAAAGTACATTGATTGTCGCAAGTATTAGCGGTGCAAGTCTCAGGTTAAGACCAAATACACCTACCCTGATTCGGACTTCCATAGACACATAATAATACTACCAATGGAATTCCGAGGGGTCTATCCAGAGCGAAGCTGTTTTCCGTACCATCGGTAAAACACAACCTCATACTACACTTGTATGAGTATCATATACCCAAATATATGAGAACTATGTCGTTATGCCTTCACAACGCGCACAAGTGTAATACTAGTCTTTTAGCATTATCGATGTCCAATCTCGATAATACTCTGACTAGGGATGTTTAATGATTAAACCTTCGTGGATTGATACTGTCTCATATCATTTCAATCCAGGAACTAATCATATGGATCTTCTATCATTTATGTTGGTTTCTATAATATGTCCCAAGGAAAGATTAAGCATGTGAAATACAACAATGAATATATATAAAAGATGAAGTATGGCGGAATCATACTTACCAAGCTTTTGTGATGTAGAAAATCAAGCCAAGATGGAAGCTCCAAGGTTGATGATTTTCGGCCAAGGAAGACAAGATGTGGAAAGCTCCAAGCTTTGTGTATTCCAAGCTCTATGATGGTTTCCCTATCACCTCTTTTGATCCCTTGTAAGGTGCTAGCCTTGCATGTGAGAAGATGTTCCAAACAACCACACTATCTTCAAGCTTTTGGCAACCAAAATGAAGAAGATGAAGACCAAAAAACTGCATGCAGTTTTCGGCAATGTGAGAGAGAGAAGAGAGATTTTTCTTTTGTTCTAATTAATTTTTGATACCAAAAATCAATTTATATTTATGCCATAATATTTATTAAATAATAATAAATCTATGACACAAACCATGCAAAGGCTTAGAGTGTCAAACACTCAAATTCCATGCATAACAATTGAGTGTATTATACACTATCGCCATGCAATGCATTATCAATAAAATAATACATATAATGACATGTGTCATGTGGGCCCCACACGTTTCCAAATGAAAGCGGGCCCACGTGCACTCACGCGTTCGGGTTCGATATTTCTGAAATACCGAACTTGCGTCGCGACGTTAATTAAATCGAATTTAAATAAATAATCGCGCCTAGCGAAATTATTATTTACGTCGCTAACGAATTAATTCTAAATTAACTCGTATGCCCGAATTAAAATCTAATTTTAATTTCGCGTCGAAATCGAATTTCAATTATTATATCGAATAATAATAATTTTATCGATTAATTCCAAATTAATCGTTCTCTCTCTCTAAATAAGGCACTTTATCCGAGATAAAGTTTCTCCGCAATTAATCCAAGATTAATTAAGTTCGAATCAAATATCATAGGTGAATCTTCAGGAAGCGACCCAAGAGATCTCCGGATATGTTGGCAGTAAATACGGTCGTCGGATAATCCGAACACGCACGTACCTCGTACTACGTTCTTACCGATTCACAAGACAAGGTTGGCTTCTAGCAAAGCGCCATGCCTACCCAATTCTCCAGAAATATTCTTATAGGAATATAAGATCTATATCAAGCGTAGTATACCGTAGTATTGCGTACATCGATCCAGTATCGGATGATCACATGCTAGGCCTGGGGCTGGAGATGTGTCTGCCCCGTACGAAACATATATCGGACATCAAGCAACTAGTCTCTTTAAATCGGACAATCCTGACCTAGTCATATTGTCCCGACGGTTGCAACCTTTTATAGAGTACTAGTTCTGTGTCCTGCGTGATCATCACCTCCATATGTCTGAAGCGATACTTCCATCTTGACATCACATCCAGTACACTACGATTCTCGATAAACCCAGAAGAGGTGTACACAGAACCGGTTAAGGTCCCCAACCACCAAAACCAAAGTTTACCGATTGTCGCAAGTACTAGCGATGTAAGTCTCAGGTTAAGACCATATACACCTACCCTGATGCGGCCTCCCATAGACACCTAGACATACTACCAATGGGATTCCGCGGGGTCTATCCAGAGCGAAGCTGTTTTCCGTACCATCGGTAAAACACAACCTCCTATCGCACTTGCATAAGTATCCAATACTTAAATATATGAGAACTATGCCGTTGTGCCCTCACAACGTGCACAAGCGCAATACTAGTCTATTCCGCATTATCGATGTCCAATCTCGATAATACTACGGCTAGGGATATTTAATGATTAAACCTTTATGGATTGATACTGTCTCATATCATCTCAATCCAGTACTAATCATATGGACTTTCGCCATTTATATATCAAAGTAAATAATATTACAAAACGGCAAAAGGCAATTTCATTATCACATAGTTAATTTTGTACAATAATACAATATCATTTACAAACAGTGACGCTATGGGACATAATGTCTAACAATTTATACATCTTGGTGATCTAATCACAAATGATAAAAGAGCAATTTCCTTTGTCACATAGTTAATTTTTACAACAACACCATGATCTGTACAAATAGTGACGCTATGGGTCATAACTGTCCAACACTAGCCACCTTAGGATCCACCCAAAAAGTTGCCGACACTTGGAACCTAGTGAAAGGTTTTATCTCCAAGGCATCCACAATATTATCTACTTTAGCTTTAATGGTGATAATCTCTCCCCCATACGGAAACTTGATGGCCTGGTGCAAGGTGGAGGGCACGCCCCCAAGTTTGTGAAACCACGGCCTCCCTAAAAGCAAAGCAAAAGTGGTCGGGATATCAAGCACTGTAAACTCAACCCCATCCTCAATTGGGCCAACCTTGACTACCGCGGCAAAGGTGCCTTCAACTCCTCGCTTACTGTCATCATATGCCTTTATGGTCATGTTGTAGGGACTCATATCTGTTGCCTTCATTCCCAACTTCGACAGAATCTTCAAGGGGCAAACATTGATAAATGAGCCATCATCCACCATTACACAAGATGTCTTCTTACCTCTCACTTCAGCTCTTATGAATAGTGGCTTACTGTGATTCCTTCCTTCCACCAGAAGTTCTTCCTCAGAAAATGTTATCACTTGCAAGGCTTCCTTCTGCACCGATCCAACGAACATTGTAGGATTGGCATCCTCTGATACTATTATCTTGCTTAAGGCCTCAACCATGGCACACCTATGCTCCTGAGATGCGCACAACAATTCCCAAATGTTCACATGTGCTCGTGTCTTCTTCAACTGACGCATCACTACATCTCATTCAGCATTATCCTCGTTTTCTGCCACTTCTCTACCTTCTGCCAACACTTCCTTACCCTTCTCAGCTGTATCACTGTAAAAACACCCACTGCGCGTCATTCCTTTCACCTCCTCTTCATCACTGTTTGAGAAGTCCTCCCGGAAATTCTTCTTCTACTCCATTTCATCCTCACTGTTGCTATCCCAAATCCCCAGGCAAAAGGCTTGACGATCAATGGTTTGGAGGACAAAGTTTCAGGTAGGCCAGAGCTAATCATGTAGGTATGCGGTGTGACAGAGTGATAGTTAGGTAGAGGGTTTCTGTGTGTGTTGGGTTGCTCTTTTTCGGGGTCAGGTATTTTGTGGGAGTCTATGAGGTTCTGGATTTCATGTCGGAGACGGGTACAATTGTCAATGTCATGGCCTTTTTGCTGGTGGTAATGGCAGTAAAGGTTCAGGTTGAGATTTGGTGGTAGAGGGTTGGGAAGTGGTCTAGCTTCTAAGGGTTTTAGGAGTCCTTGTCTCGCCAACTTCTCAAGCACCTTAGACAAAGGTCTACCCAGGTTGGAAAAGCGCCGGTTTCTGATGGCGGCGATCTCAGCGGAAACGGGCTTGGTGTCTGATGGTCCCCCGACAGTCCTCTTGTTTAGGCCATAGAACTTTCTATTCTCAGCTTATTCTTCCTTAATATCCATGACAGTCTCCCTCAACTGTCAAAAATCCATGATCATGGAGGTCATCCTCCTCAACTTGCCGTAAATAGAGGGCTTGGTGCCATTGATGATCATTTTGATCTGGTCCTTCTCCGAGGGCCGAGTTTGCATCTTCAGAAGCTGGCTTCTCCAGCGATCCACATAATCCTTGAAGCTCTCCTCCGTCTTCTATTTGGTATTCTCCAAGTCACGAAGTGACAAATCGATCTCCAAATCTGTGACATACTGATTCAGAAAAGCCTCTGCCAGTGCCTTCCAATCATCATTGACCTTCCTCTCGATGCCATGATACCATACCACAGGTGCTCCCTCAAGCGACATCCCGAACATCTTTTGAACTTGGCGTTTTGACAGACCCACTGAGCTCATCACAGAAATATAATGTCGGAGATGGACCATCGAATCCTCATTCCCATTAAACTTGGCTATGTCAGGCATTTTGAACTGAGCCGACAGCTGCTCCTCAAAAGTCATCGCTTCATAGTCTAGCAAATCTTCATGCTTACCCATCATCGTGCTTGTAATCGATTCCACCTAATCACGGAGTTTCTGTAATTCAGCCTGAGACCCGGCTATCCTTCCCGCGGCATACTCAGCCATGTCATCATCAAAGACAAGGATATCATCATTCAACCTATTCGGAGGCTCCTCACACCTTTCATTCTCAGAGCCTCCCGCAACGTGGGGCACAGCCATATTAGTCATAGCAGTGGTCAAAGCTTGCAGTTGTTCGGCAACCTTAGTGAGATTAGCTTCCAGCTGATCCATACGAGATCCATCGTTAACTGATTCACTCATGTTTGTTGTCGGCCTCTTGATGAGTCTTCTCTCTTCCCTAACCCAACGGGTATCTATGGTGTCTTTTAAAACTGCATGTTAGCATGTATGCGTGTAATGCATGAAATATACAAGCCCATCAAGATTTTTATACTAGTTGGCCCATTATCACTTCAAAGCATTCAATCATACTATTGTGCGGTGCAAACTTGTCCCTGTTGAAAAGGCCCAACAAGTTTACATTTTTGCAATAACATGGCTAAACAACTTCAAATGATAAGAGGCCCAAACACAAAATGGCTCATTGCCATTTTAGAAGCTTTTGGCCCACTTGTCAAAGGACACGAACTCGTCCCAGTTTAAATGGCCCAACAAGTTCACATCTCTTGACAAGAAGTCCAACTGAATCCAAATAATGATGGTCCTAAAAACAAGCATGAAGAAATAATTTCTACTGGTCATATAACTATGGTTCACATGTGGGTTTACGAGAGTGTAGACAAAAGCTCCCGCTGACGAAGGATTGCTCATAACTATGACTCCCCACTCAAGGGTTCGAGCGACCAGGTGAGCGCACATTTTTTATACCTTAAGGTATGTGCCAACGGGTTATGATGCGTAACTGGCTGTCAAATGGATTTCTTATTGCAGATTCCCCAGATGGAGGGTGGAGCGAACTCTCTTATATACCCAAGCCTCATAGGCTCTTATCGCCTTGGTGACAGGAATAAACAACAAGTCCTCCAAATTAGTCTGTCATAGTGAGCTACGGGTAATGATTATCTAGGTGCCTTCACAGCTTTTCCTTATAGAAAGGTAGTGAATGAAGGAAGATATTAAACCATCACCTAGCCTTAATAATGCCTTTGATTAAACCCCTTCAACCCACAGTAGACACAGTCAACTAAAGCACAAATCACAAACATTACAAGACATTATTTCGGGGCCGATTCTTTATCCCCAGTGGAGTCGCCAGACTGTAGGACACAGAAATCGACGATGCTGTTCCAGGCTCGCGGCCCGGTCGGGGGTACGGAGTAGCCCGCGGGGGAATAAACTGGAGAATAAAGGATTCGCCACCCAGTGTGAACTGGGAAAGGATTTAAGGCCGCACTCACCCCTCGCAAGGGAAGACCTCAAACCGTTAGGTTCGGAATGGTCCATTACTTATGCAACTTGTAATGAATGGGTGTTTGTGCAATATTTTAACCAAGTCTACGCAACATATATTTGCAAAAGTAATCTACATCTAAGTTCATATACGGCCTATATCTAAGTTTGCATGCATAAAAATAAGTCGGAATAACAGTAAGCACACAACTTATGAATATTAACACATGCGGAAACATAGATAAATCATACATCAAAAAATAAATAACATAATAAACGACTAAATCATGCTTAGAAAAATAAATAACATACTAAACGACTAAATCATGCTTAGAAAAATAAATAACATACTAAACGACTAAATAATGCTTAAACACAAAGTTGGATGAAACGAAATATGTGTGTCTCTCGAGTGGTAAGTGGAATTGTTTCCCAAGTACAGACCGCATTACCGTCCATTCGGATTCAGCTATGGAATTTACGTCAGGGTTTCCATCTGATATACCACAAGAGATAACACATATTTTCACTCATCCCATGGCCACAACATTCATAAATCCATCATATATATGCGAAGAAATAGATGTGGAATTGTGTCCAGATAACAGCCATAAAATTTCCTGAAGACCCTCCGGGAGTTCTTTTGTTTTGGCTATAGAATTTCATATTTTTGTCTTCATTCTCTTCTATATCTATGAATGTCGCCCTTAGTTGTCGGAAGTCTGAAATCATGGAGGTCATCATTCTCAACTTGTTGTAAATTGAGGGCTTAGTGTCCTTGATTATCATCTTGATATGATCCTTCTTGAAGGGTCGTGTCTGCATTTTTAAAAGCTGCTAGCGGTCTTACTCCTAGAAGCTTTAGTCTGGTTTTTGTTTGGTGTTTACATCTATCTCCACGTCTATAACGTATTGGTTTAGGAAGGCTTCTGCTAAGGCTCTTCAGTTCTACTTTATTTTCTTTCTTAAGATTGTGGTACCCTACCACTGGTCCTCCTTCCAATGAACTTTGGCGTTAGGATAGTTCGGTCGAACTCATTAGAGAGACATATTGTCGTAGATGCACTTTTGGGTCTCTGCACCCATTAAACTTCGCCATTTCAGGCATCCTGAACTGGGTGGGTAGCTACTTCTTAAATTCCATGGCATTGTAATCTGATCCCCAAGTTTACTTTTCATTTTCTAGGCCACCGCCACCATCTGTTCCTTCAATCTTCGTAGTTTAGCCTCAGTTGGGACTTGGCGTTCTTCCCTACTGCGCATTCCATCATGTCATTCTCATCGTATAAGACATGGATTTCTTCAGTTTTTACTCCCTTAGGCTCCTCGCGTTTCCTCACACTAGTCTCGGCTCCTACCTATTGGGCTACTTTCAGGTTGGCTAGGGCATTGGCCAAAGTCTACAATTGCTCAGTGATTTTATTCATGCTAGTTTCAAGTTGGTCCATTCAGGAACTCTCATTGCTGGCAATTCTGTGCTGCTTGCGATAGCTTCTTAACTAGTCTTCCTTCTTCCCTAACCTAACGCTCCACTATGATGGCTACAATCATAAAGGGTTAGCATGATGCATGGGATGCATGGATGTATGTATGCATGAGATGTATGAAATGCAGGGTTTGTCACGCACCATACTTCATTCCAACCTTATCTCTCCCATAGGGGTAAATCAATCTTTACCCTAGGTCTGACTTAGCATGTACACCAACAGATGGGAACACAAACTCGTTCTCGCTTATGCTAATGAGGTCAACCTTGGCTATTTTAGTTCTTCTCCATCGTTAACAAACAAAGGCCGCCCATTTATAGAATGACTAAGTCTAATATGGGAATCGAGCCATTGTCTAAAAATGATGAATTAGAACCTCGGTAATCATGGTTATTTAGGATGGGCCATGAAATATTTAGGAACGTCCAAATGGGCCAAGCTGAGGCATACCTTTTGCTTTAACACATTTGAACACTAACCAAATATTCTACGCCTAACAAGGCTGTCATACAAGTTGGCTGTAGGACACAAAAATCGGCGACGTTGTTCCAGGCTCACGGCCCGATCGGGAGTACGGAGTAGCCCGCGGGGGACTTAATCGGAGAATAAAGGAGTCACCACCCAGTGTGAACTGGGAAATGATTTAAGGCCGCACTCACCCCTCGCAAGGGAAGAGCTTAAACCGTTGGGTTCGGAATGGTCCCTTACTTATGCCACTTGTAATGAATGAGTTTGTGCAATAATTTAACCAAGTCTACGCAACATACATTTGCAAAAGTAATCTACATCTAAGTTCATATACGGCCTATATCTAAGTTTGCATGCATAAAAATAAGTCGGAATAACGGTAAGCACACAACTCATGAATATTAACACATGTGGAAACATAGATAAATCATACATAAAAAATAAATAACATACTAAACGACTAAATCATGCTTAGAAAGATAAATAACATATTAAACGACTAAATCATGCTTAGAAAAATAAATAACATACTAAACGACTAAATCATTCTTAAACACAAGGTCGGATGAAACGAAATATGTGTGTCTCTCGAGTGGTACGTGGAATTGTTTCCCAAGTACAGACCACATTACCGTCCATTCGGATTCAGCTACGGAATTTACGTCCGGGTTTCCATCTGATATACCACAAGAGATAACACATATTTCACTCATCCCATGGCCACAACATTCATAAATCCATCATATATATGCGAAGAAATAATGATAAATAACGGAAATAAGATAAAAAAAAAGGGTTGCCCTCAGGTCTAACCTCTTAAGTCGTCTCTTGGAAGTGCGTTTCACACGGTTGTCGGAAGGGTTGATGCTCCGCAACTTATCAGATTTACTGGTTCGTTGTTTTCCTACGTTGCCTCATTGTTTTGGGCTGTTGTTTGCTCACAGTTTTTTGTGGTATTTGGGCAGTTTATTGGGCAGTTTTCTGGACAGTTTTTGGCGGGTTTTTTAGTGCTGTTTTTGGGACTGTTTTGGCGGGTTTTTGGTGCGGTTTAGAGGGTGTTTTTCTCGCGGTAATTACTGGGCAGTGTGGAGGTTATTTTCGGTAGTTGATGGGTAGTTTCTATGGGTGATTTACGGTGAATATGGAGGCAGTCTTCAGGGGTGTTTTCGATGAATATGGAGGCAGTTTTCAGGAGTGTTTGGTGCGTGTTAAAGGGTCTATGTTGAAGGCATTTTGAAGGTAGTTAACGTGGCTGTTTTAAGGCAGTACATGGGCTGTTTGAAGGCAGTTAACGTGGCTGTTTGAAGGCAGTACGAGGGCTGTGTGAGGGGGGATTTTTTTTACGTTAGGTTGTGGCGTGATGGGGCTGTTTGGTGCGTTGAAGTTGAGGGCTGTGTGAGGGTGTTTTTGGGCGTGAGGTTGTGGCGTAAAATGGGGGTTTGGTGCATTGAAGTTGAGGGCTGTGTGAGGGGGTCTTTAAGCGTGAGGTTGTGGCGTGAATGGAGGGGAATTTAGGGCTTGTTCTCGGCAATGGGGGAATTCTTGGAGTATTTGGGCGTGAATGCTAGGGGAAAATGGTTGGGTTTGTGCTTCTTATAGGAGAGGGTTGAGGTTGTTGGTGGATTGCATTGATGGGGAGGCTATTTAATTGCTTTATTGTTTGGTGGAGGGTTGATGTGTTGTATTTGACTTAGTGGAAAGGTCATTTAATTGGGGGGCTGTTGGTGGAGGCTATTAAATGGCTTTTTTGAAAGTGGGATGTGAGGTGGCTAAGCTTGTTTTGGCTTCTTATGCATGGCTAGTGTGCGCGGGAGGTGTCTAGGTTTCTTATGCATGGTTAGTGTGTGCGTGAGGTGTCTAAGTTGAGGAGTGCGTGTGATGAGTGGGAGAGAGAGACGTGAAGGAGTTGTGTGCTTTGTTGTGAAGTGCCGAGAGTTTATAGGGTTTATTTGGTGTGGTTGTGTGTATTTGTTTATGAATGCCGAGAGTGGAGGGAGAGGTTAAGAGGATAGGCGTGAGAGAGGAGAGTCTAGGGTGTCATTTTTAGGGTTTATGAGGGGTTTTGGGCCAAGGCTAACAGTTAAAACAGAGGTTCAACGAGCAAACCCGAGGCTAAGCAAACGAATTAAATCCAATTGAGCGCACATTTTTTATACTTAAGGTACGTGCCAACGGGTTATGATGCGTAACTGAATGTCAAATGGATTTCTTATTGTAGATTCCCCAGAGGGAGGGTGGAGCGAACTCTCTTATATACCCAAGCCTCTTAGGCTCTTATCGCCTTGGTGACAGGAATAAAACACAGTCCTCTAAATTAGTCTGTCATAGTGAGCTACGGGTAATGATTATCTAGTGCCTTCACAGATTTCCTTATAGAAAGGTAGTGAATGAAGGAAGACACCAAACCATCACATAGCCTTAATAATGCCTTTGATTAAACCCCTTCAACCCACGGTAGACACATACGGCCTATATCTAAGTTCATATACGGCATATATCTAAGTTTGCATGCATAAAAATAAGTCGGAATAACAGTAAGCACATAACTTATGAATATTAACACATGCAGAAACATAGATAAATCATACATAAAAAATAAATAACATACTAAACGACTAAATCATGCTTAGAAAAATAAATAACATACTAAACGACTAAATCATGCTTAAACACATGGTCGGATGAAACGGAATATGTGTGTCTCTCGAGTGGTACGTGGAATTGTTTCCCAAGTACAGACCGCATTACCGTCCATTCGGATTCAGCTACGGAATTTACGTCCGGGTTTCCATCCGATATACCACAAGAGATAACGCATATTTCACTCATCCCATGGCCACAACATTCATAAATCCATCATATTATGCGAAGAAATAATGATAACTAACGGAAATAAGATAAAAATGGGTGCCCCTCAGGGTCTAACCTCTTAAGTCATCTCTTGGAAGTGCGTTTCACGGTTTTCGGAAGGGTTGATGCTCCGGAAAATTTCTGATTTCTGGTTCGTTGTTTTCCTTCGTTGCCTCATTGTTTTGGGCTGTTGTTTGCTCACTGTTTTTGTGGTATTTGGGCAGTTTACTGGGCAGTTTTCTGGACAGTTTTTGGCGGGTTTTTTAGTGCAGTTTTTGGGACTGTTTTTTTGCGGGTTTTTGGTGCGGTTTAGGGGGTGTTTTTCTCGGTAATTACTGGGCAGTTTGGAGGTTTTTTCGGTAATTACTGGGCAGTTTCTAGGGGTGATTTACGGTGAATATGGAGGAAGTCTTCAGGGGTGTTTTCGATGAATATGGACGCATTTTTCAGGAGTGTTTGATGCGTGTTAAATGGGCTATGTTGAAGGCAGTTTGAAGGTAGTTAATGTGGCTGTTTGAAGGTTACATGAGCTGTTTGAAGGCAGTTAACTGGCTGTTTGAAGGCAGTACATGGGCTGTTGAGGGGGGATTTTTTTTTTACGTGAGGTTTGTGGCGTGATGGGGCTGTTTGGTGCATTG
>SKCR01005333.1:0-19936 GCA_019454045.1 Zanthoxylum bungeanum | reverse complement strand
CATGATCGAAAAATAGTGCACAGACAGTTAGAACCAAGGTAGCAAGTGTTGTTGTACAATTCACAGTTGAAACTTTTCCCTGGAAAGTTGAAATCAATATGGTCAGGTCCTTTTGTGATCACTAAGGTTTTACCATATGGAGCTATTGAGTTACTGGATCCCAACACCAACGAAACATTCAAGGTTAACAGTCAGCGTGTTAAGCACTTATGGGGAGAATCATTTGAGCGACAAAAAGAAAGTCATGTCTAGCTGAACATGGTGTTTTTTTTTTTTTGAATTTTGACAAATTGGATATGTTAAAATCATGAAACGAATATTGATTGTTGTTTTTTAATTAGATTGAAATCAAAAATTGGATGTTATTTCATGTATTGTCGTGGGATGTAAGCATGTTATAGAATTGATTTTGATTCAATTGTGCTGGACATGAATTGAAAATGTAAAGCATGATTAATTGAATTAATTAACTGTTTTGGAAGCATTAGTTTAATAAATTAATTATGGTAATTACACTTGAATTGAATTAATTTGTAATTTGGAATAATGAGTTAATTTAATTTGTTGTAATTGGGCTTATAATGATTGGTAAATGTATCACTATTTCCCACTCATTTGACCTAATATTTTGTATAGTTTCTTGATTTTTGTGAATATTTTTATTTTTTTAGTGTTATTTTGTAGATAATAAAGTTTCAGGACATTCTGGGTGATTTGGGGACAAAACAGTGAAAAAGAACATAAAAGGGCATTTTGGTCATTTCGCACGTCGCGACGCCTAAGGTGTGCCGATCCATGCTAACGTGTGCCGGGGACAAATGTCAGAATCTGAGAAGTTTGACTTTGCTAACGTCCACCGGACTTTGCTAACGTGCGCCGAGCCATGTGTCAACATCACAACCGATCTGCTAACGTGCGCCGTGCCATGTGTCATCATCCTATGGTGCCGACAATCAAAATCGCCACGTGTCGACACGTGTCATCCAACAGGTCAGCCACGTCGTCATCCACGTCAATAGAAGACCGAGCCAATATGCCATGTCACCGCCATGTCATCATCAGCCAATCACGAAGTGCCACGTGTCGCAATCCTACGATGCCGACAATTACTATCGCCACGTGTCGCCACATCCGAGCCATGTCATCGCCACGTCAGCATAATCATTGGGTTGCCAGCCGCCTTGCCACGTGTCACCTTATCACCTTATCCGCAATTGACACATGGCAGATAAGAATCTGAAACGGACAGTTATGACCAATAGCATCACTATTTGTACAGAACATGCCGTTGTTGTAAAAATTAACTATGTGACAAAGGAAATTGCTCTTTTATCATTTGTAATTAGATTACTGGGATATATAAATGATAAAATTTCATATGATTAGTACCCGATTAATAATATATGAGACAGTATTAATCCACGTAAGGTTTAATCATTAAATATCCATAGTCGTTGTATTATCGGGACTGGACATCGATAATGCGGAATAGGCTAGTATTACACTTGTGCGTGTTATGGAAGCGTAACGACATAGTTCTCATATATTTGGGTATTGGATACTCATGCAAGTGTAATAGGAGGTTCTGTTTACCGATGGTACGGAAACTGCCTCGCTCTGGATAGACCCATCGGAATCACATTGGTTGTTTGACTATGTGTCTATGGGAATCTGAATCAGGGTAGGTGTATTTGGTCTTAACCTGAGACTTGCATCGCTAATACTTGCGACAATCAGTATACTTTGGTTTTGGTCGTCCGGGGAATTAACAGGTTCTGTGTACGCCTCTTCTGGGTATACTAAATAAGGCTCGAAATTTCAGTTTTAGATGTACCTTCCTCTCTGAATTCTCTGATGTAAATAAGGAGTTTTCTATCTAGTTTATTTTAATTTCAGTTTTGTAATTAATTTAATTACGTTCTGTAATAGTAATAGTAATTTACTTTTTTTAACTTTTACAGTTTTTACTATTCAACCCTGAGGAGGTAACTTCCCCCTGCTAGGGTGAAAGGCAATTCTTTTACTATTGCTATTTAGATTAATCTCCCTTAATTATAATATATTCACTATTTAAAACTTGACTTTAATAAGGATACCGCTATATTGGTCGGTTGGTAATCATTTATAAACTGGTTTTAATCTGACTAAGCAAGGATACCGCCTGATTGGTCGGTTGGTAATTAAACTTTCTTACCGCCTATATGGCAGGTTTATGGACAAATTTTGATACCGCCTATATAGCTGGTCGGACTTAATTTGACTTAATCAGGTTACCGCCTATATGGCTGGTTGGTAAAATAATCACAAGTTAATATATTATATTAAGGGAGATATCTAAATATTAAATAGTTAAAAGTTGATTCTTTTACCTTTTCAATTTATTTTATTGTAATTTACTTTTCAGCTTTTACTTTACCCCAATTACTTTTCAGCATTTTTAATTTATGACTGTTACTTTTAAGTTTTTACTAGCCCTAGTTATGTGTCGTAACTAAGTTAGTTACCAGAGATCAGATATATGCTTCGTACGGGGCAAACACAATTCCAGCCCCAGGCCCAGCATGTGACATTCTGATACTGGATCGTAATACGCAATACTATGTATGCTACACCTGACGAAGATTACATATTCCTTTAAACAATATTTCTGGAGAATTGGGTAGGCACGGTGCTTTGCTAAAAGCCAATCATGTCTTGTAAATCGGTGAGAACATGGTACCGGGTACGCAAGTATTCGGATAGTCCGATGACCGTATTTACTGCCAATAATATCCAGGAATCTCTTGGGTCGCCTCCCGAAGATTCACCGATGAGATTTGACTTGAACATAAAATTAATTTGGGATTAATTATGAGAGAGAAAATTAATCTGGGATTAATTACGAAAATAATTAATCTGAGAATTAATTATTAAAAGAATGAATTAATCTGTGATTAATTGCGTCGATAATTTATCTGGGATTAAATTCGTCGAGAAGAGAGAACGTGATTAATTTGGAATTAATCGGCAAAGTAAATTTAATAGTGAAATTGGATTTTACTATTTAATTTATTTATTTGGGCTAATATAATATATCAGATATATTAATTGAAATTATATTTCAATGCGGAATTAAATTGGACTTTAAATCAAGCGAACAAATTAATTTTGCTAGGCATTATTATTTAATTAAATTAGATTTAATTACGTTGTTATGGAAAATTCATTTAATCGGATTAAGCGAATCCGAGCCCGAAGTGTGTCGAGCAATCCACTTGATTTTTAAATTCAAGTGGGGCCCACCAACTTACATCACTAGTCATTTTTTGGTGATGGAAGTGGTTGGGAGCTTTAAAGCTAACTTGTCCAACACACTTTGTAATTTCTTTTTTGGAAATGGATATACACATTTTGCTTGTTGACTTTTGGTATTAGATTTTAGAAATAAAAAATATCAAACAACTTCATCTCTCTCTTCCTCTCACAAAAACCGTGAACATCAAGCTCTTTCCCATAGATTTTGTTTCAAAATTCAAGCATGCTAGCACATTAAGGAGTCAAATGAGGTGATAGGGAGACTCACCCAAGTGTTGGAAACACTCAAAGAAGGCTTGGAAGCTTCAACATCCATGGAAAAAGTTTTGAAACTCATCCGATCAATGTAAGTTATTCCGCAAACTTTCTTGATTAATTCACACACAAATCACTCTTACACGATCTTGGCATGTTCTAGGAACACTAACATTGGTATCAGAGCGATCTAAGTTTGATTTGGAATTCTAGGGTTCATGGCTGTAATTTGGGATTTTTGTGTTTGGAACTTGATTTTCCTAAATTGGATGTTTGGTTGTGATTGGATGATGATGAATTGGATTTGTGCATCAATAGAATTGAGAAAAATTTATTGGATAAAAAATCTCCAATTCTTGAGCCATGGCCGAATGTAACCCTTGAAAAAGCTCATGGTGTTTTTTTTTTTAATTTTGACAATTTGGATATGTTAAAAGCATGAAATGAATATTGATTGTTGTTTTAATTAGATTGAAATAAAATATTGGATGTTATTTCATGTAATTGCCGTGGGATGTAAGCATGTTATAGAATTGATTTTGATTCAATTTGTGTTGGACATGAATTGAAAATGTAAAGCATGATTAATTGAATTAATTAACTGTTTTGGAAGCATTAGTTTAATAAATTAATTATGGTAATTACACTTGAATTGAATTAATTTTTAATTTGGAATAATGAGTTAATTTAATTTGTTGTAATTGGGCTTATAATGATTGGTAAATGTATCACTATTTCCCATTCATTTGACCTAATATTTTGTATAGTTTCTTGAGTTTTGTGAATATTTTGAAGTGTTTTGTGTTATTTTGTAGGTAAATAAAGTTTCAGGACATTCTGTAGGTGATTTGGGGACAAAACAGTGAAAAAGAACATAAAATGGCATTTTGGTCATTTCACACGTCGCGACACCTAAGGTGCGCCGATCCATACTAACGTGCACCGGGGACACATGTCAGAATCTGAGAAGTTTGACTTTGCTAACGCTCAATAGACTTTGCTAACGTGCACCGAGCCAAGTGTCAACATCACAACCGATCTGCTAACGTGCGTCGTGCCATGTGTCATCATCCTATGGTGCGAACATCACTATCGCCACGTGTCGACTCGTGTCATCCAACAGGTCAGCCACGTCATCATCCACATCAATAGAAGACCGAGTCAACATGCCACGTCACCGCCATGTCATCATCAGCCAATCACGAAGTGCCACGTGTCGCAATCCTACGATGCCGACAATCACTATCGCCACGTTTCGCCACATCAGAGCCATGTCATCACCACATCAGCATAATCATTGGGTTGCCAGCCGCCTTGCCACGTGTCACCTTATCACCTTATCCGCAATTGACACGTGGCAGATTAGAATCTGAAATGGACAATTATGACCAATAGCATCACTATTTGTACAGAACATGGCGTTGTTGTACAAATTAACTATGTGACAAAAGAAATTGCTCTTTTATCATTTGTAATTGGATTACTGGGATATATAAATGATAAAAGTCCATATGATTAGTACCCGATTAATAATATATGAGACAGTATTAATCCACGTAAGGTTTAATCATTAAATATCCATAGTCGTAGTATTATCGGGACTGGACATCGATAATGCAGAATAGGCTAGTATTACACTTGTGCGTGTTATGGAAGTGTAACGACATAGTTCTCATATATTTGGGTATTGGATACTCATGCAAGTGTAATAGGAGGTTCTATTTACCGATGGTACGGAAACAGCTTCGCTCTGGATAGACCCCTCCGGATCCCATTGGTAGTATGACTATGTGTCTATGGGAATCAGAATCAGGGTAGGTGTATTTGGTCTTAACACGAGACTTGCATCGCTAATACTTGCGACAATCAGTATACTTTGGTTTTGGTCGTCCGGGGCTTTAACAGGTTCTGTGTACGCCTCTTATGGGTATACTAAGAATCGTAGTGTATTGGGTGTGATGTCAAGATGGAAGTATCACTTCAGTCATATGGAGATGATGAACACGCAGGATACGGAACTGGTACTCTTGTATGCTGCAGCTATCGGGATAATATGACAAGGTCATGATTATCCGATTATAGAGACTAGTTACCAGAGATCCGATATATGCTTCGTACGGGGCAAACACAATTCCAGCCCCAGGCCCAGCATGTGACATTCTGATACTGGATCGTAATACGCAATACTATGTATGCTACGCCTGACGAAGATTACATATTCCTTTAAACAATATTTCTGGAGAATTGGGTAGGCACGGTGCTTTGCTAAAAGCCAACCATGTCTTGTAAATCGGTGAGAACGTGGTACCAGGTACGCAAGTATTCGGATAGTCCGATGATCGTATTTACTGCCAACATATCCGGGAATCTCTTGAGTCGCCTCCCGAAGATTCACTGATGAGATTTGACTTGAACATAAAATTAATATGGATTAATTATGAGAGAGAAAATTAATTTGGGATTAATTACGGAAATAATTAATCTGAGAATTAAATATTAAAAGAATGAATTAATGTGGGATTAATTGCGTCGATAATTTATCTAGGATTAAATTCGTCGAGAAAAGAGAACGTGATTAATTTGGAATTAATCGGCAAAGTAAATTTAATTGTGAAATTGGATTTTACTATTTAATTTATTTATTTGGGCTAATATAATATATCAGATATATTAATTGAAATTAGATTTCAATGCGGAATTAAATTGGACTTTAAATCAAGCGAACGAATTAATTTGGGATTAATTCGTGAGCGACTTCCGTAATAATTTTGCTATGCATTATTATTTAATTAAATTAGATTTAATTACGTTGTGACGGAAAATTCATTTAATCGGATTAAGTGAATCCGAGTCCGAAGTGTGTCGAGCAATCCACTTGATTTTTAAATTCAAGTGGGGCCCACCAACTTACATCACTAGTCATTTTTTGGTGATGGAAGTGGTTGGGAGCTTTAAAGCTAACTTGTCCAACACACTTTGTAATTTCTTTTTGCAAAAGGATATACACATTTTGCTTGTTGACTTTTGGTATTAGATTTTAGAAATAAAAAATATCAAACAACTTCATCTCTCTCTTCCTCTCACAAAAACCGTGAACCTCAAGCTCTTTCCCATAGATTTTGTTTCAAAATTCAAGAATGCTAGCACATTAAGGAGTCAAATGAGGTGATAGGGAGACTCACCCAAGTGTTGGAAACACTCAAAGAAGGCTTGGAAGCTTCAACATCCATGGAAAAAGTTTTGAAACTCATCCGATCAATGTAAGTTATTCCGCAAACTTTCTTGATTAATTCACACACAAATCACTTTTACACGATCTTGGCATGTTCTAGGAACACTAACATTTGTATCAGAGCGATCTAAGTTTGATTTGGAATTCTAGGGTTCATGACTTTAATTTGGGATTTTTGTATTTGGAACTTGATTTTCCTAAATTGGATGTTTGGTTGTGATTGGATGATGATGAATTGGATTTGTGCATCAATAGAGTTGAGAAAAATTTATTGGATCAAAAATCTCCAATTCTTGAGCCATGGCCGAATGTAACCCTTGAAAAAGCTCATGGTGTTTTTTTTTTTTTTGAATTTTGACAAATTGGATATGTTAAAATCATGAAATGAAAATTGATTGTTGTTTTAATTAGATTGAAATCAAAAATTGGATGTTATTTCATGTAATTGCCGTGGGATGTAAGCATGTTATAGAATTGATTTTGATTCAATTTGTGTTGGACATGAATTCAAAATGTAAAGCATGATTAATTGAATTAATTAACTGTTTTGGAAGCATTAGTTTAATAAATTAATTATGGTAATCACACTTGAATTGAATTAATTTGTAATTTGAAATAATGAGTTAATTTAATTTGTTGTAATTGGGCTTATAATGATTGGTAAATGTATCACTATTTCCCACTCATTTGACCTAATATTTTGTATAGTTTCTTGAGTTTTGTGAATATTTTGATGTGTTTTGTGTTATTTTGTAGATAAATAAAGTTTCAGGACATTCTGGAGGTGATTTGGGGACAAAACAGTGAAAAAGAACATAAAATGGCATTTTGGTCATTTCGCACGTCGCGACGCCTAAGGTGCGCCGATCCATGCTCACCTGCGCCGGGAAATACATGTCAGAATCTGAGATGTTTGACTTTTCTAACGTCCACCGGACTTTGCTAACGTGCGCCGAGCCACGTGTCAACATCACAACCGATCTGCTAACGTGTGCCGTGCCATGTGTCATCATCCTATGGCGCCGACAATCACAATCGCCACGTGTCGACACGTGTCATCCAACAGGTCAGCCACGTCATCATCCACGTCAATAGAAGACCGAGCCAACATGCCACATCACCGCCATGTCATCATCAGCCAATCACGAAGTGCCACGTGTCGCAATCCTACGATGCCGACAATCACTATCGCCATGTGTCGCCACATCAGAGCCATGTCATCGCCACGTCAGCATAATCATTGGGTTGCCAGCCGCCTTGCCACGTGTCACCTTATCACCTTATCTGCAATTGACACGTGGCAGATAAGAATCTGAAACGGACAATTATGACCCAAAACATCACTATTTGTATAGAACATGGCGTTGTTGTACAAATTAACTATGTGACAAAGGAAATTGCTCTTTTATCATTTGTAATTAGATTACTGGGATATATAACTGATAAAATTCCATGTGATTAGTACCCGATTAATAATATATGAGACAATATTAATCCACGTAAGGTTTAATCATTAAATATCCATAGTCGTAGTATTATCGGGACTGGACATCGATAATGTGGAATATGCTAGTATTACACTTGTGCGTGTTATGGAAGCGTAACGACATAGTTCTCATATATTTGGGTATTGGATACTCATGCAAGTGTAATAGGAGGTTCTATTACCGATGGTACGGAAACAGCTTTGCTCTGGATAGACCCCTCGGAATCCCATTGGTAGTATGACTATGTGTCTATGGGAATCTGAATCAGGTAGGTGTATTTGGTCTTAACCTGAGACTTGCATCGCTAATACTTGCGACAATTAGTATACTTTGGTTTTGGTCGTCCGGGGCTTTAACATGTTCTGTGTACTCCTCTTCTGGGTATACTAAATAAGGCTCGAAATTTCAGTTTTAGATGTATATTCCTCTCTAAATTCTCTGATGTAAATAAGGAGTTTTCTATCTAGTTTATTTTAATTTCAGTTTTGTAATTAATTTTAATTACGTTCTGTAATAGTAATAGTAATTTACTTTTTTTAACTTTTACAGTTTTTACTATTCAACCATGAGGAGGTAACTTCCCCCTACTGTGGTGAAAGGTAATTCTTTTACTATTGCTATTTAGATTAATCTCCCTTAATTATAATATATTCACTATTTAAAACTTGACTTTAATATGGATACCGCTATATTAGTCGGTTGGTAATCATTTATAAACTGGTTTTAATCTGACTAAGCAAGTATACCGCCAGATTTGGTCGGTTGGTAATTAAACTTTCTTACCGCCTATATGGCAGGTTTATGGATAAATTTTGATACCGCCTATATGGCTGGTCGGACTTAATTTGACTTAATCAGGTTACCGCCTATATGGCTGGTTGGTAAAATAATCACAAGTTAATATATTATATTAAGGGAGATATCTAAATAGTAAATAGTAAAAGTTGATTATTTTACCTTATCACATTTTATTTTATTGTAATTTACTTTTCAGCTTTTACTTTACACCAATTACTTTTCAGCATTTTTAATTTATGACTTTTACTTTTAAGTTTTTACTAGCCCTAGTTATGTGTCGTAACTAAGTTAGTTATATGGGGTTGTGATGAATTTTAATATCACCGATTTATAAAGGGTTATTTATAGTTTGGGCAATTTAAAGGTTTACTTATTAAGTCTTAAGCTTAATGCGTCTTGTTAATTGCCACTAATGATTGATCTGGTAAATCTAAAATAAACTTCACAAAAAATTTTTGGTTTCAGCCTTACTTAATAGCCCACGATCTTCCTTGATGATATTAACCCTTTAATAGATTTCCTTAAAGGATAGACATATAACTGTCGGGTGGGGGTAGCCATAATTGGAACTTAAACTTAATGAATCCAGGTAATTTGGTTGTCATAGACATATGGTTCAATTGGGTTATACTGGGTATTTACGTCTTACCATCGACATAGGCTTTCGTATAATTTCGTTGTCCAGGTTAGTAACCAATTTATTGTACAAACATGAAATAACCACTTCATCTTTGAAAAGATATTAGAAAGATTCACAGCCCTAGATAGTTTCCTAATATTGAATTTTCTTAAACCTAATTTCGTGAAATTTTATTTACTTTTTTTTTTAAATTTAAAATCATCACCATTTCAAATCAATCAATCAACCTGTTAGATACTAGTAATTATTTGACCTCATAAAATTAATAGATTAGGTATTAAGTACTCGTGGGATCGATACTTTTTATACTACTTGAACGATATGTGCGCTTGCGTTATACGCGTGTGAAAGAACCGGTCAGCTTAATGGGCTTGCTGGGCCAAGTTTGGTTTAGGATAATTGGTTGGATCCAATTGGGCCTAAAACCATTTCCATAAAGTCCAAATATGATAATTGGGCCTTTAATATTTTAATTTGCCTAATGGGCCTAAATTGATTTTTAGCATATGGTGATTCCTAATTGGGCCTTGGCATCTTGGGTTTGACCCATAATTGCCAAAGCCCATGCCTTAAGAATTAATTGAAAGCCTATTGGACTTTAATTGAATAGTATTGGATACTAATTGGGCCTTTGAGACCCATAAAGATTGGATTTTGAATCCAAGTCTAAAAGGCACTATTGAAAGTGTAATTATTTAATTTGGAATTAAATATTAATTAGTATTGGATACAATTTAAATTGGATTTAAAATTGTAGTTCGATATAATTCAAGAATACTTACCTTGAGTATTTGTTCTTAAACGAGTTGGATTCGCGCAAATCAAATCATTGTTTGAATTGGATGGTCAATAATCAAAGATTAATTAATTGGATTAGATTGATTAATAACATGCTTTGGTGTGAATACTTGGATGTTTGTATGAATAATGTATATCGGATGGATATTAGAAGGGTGAGGGCAATTTTGGAAATTATTGTAATAAATTTGGAATTTATTAAATTGGACCTGCGTGTCTAGCTTTTTATCTCCTTCTCATTGTATTTCTCTTCTCACAATTCCCCTTAATGTAAATGAGGTTTCTTTAGAAGTATTATGTAATTGGGTATAAGTATGAATAGTGCTAGCGGGAGAGAGGAATTTGAGAATTTTTCTAGGAACAAGTTTGTTGTATATCCATCCGCATATCATTATTAAATTTTATCACGCCTTATTATGCTTTTAGAATGCATGCTTAAGGGTGTATGATGAGACCTAATGAAAGATAATAAATTGGTTGCCAATTTACGGAAAAAACCCTCATTTTATGTTAAGCGTTTTTCCTTCCATTGAGTGATTCTCTCTCAAGATCCAAGATTGGCATTGGTTTGTTGGCCAAAGTCAATACCTTTGTCCATCGCGGATGTGTTTGAATCACGAAAGCTTTGTTCCATATCGTAAGTCTTGGGCAAGTTGTGATTTGTTAGCCAAATTCAATGTCACTTCTTGTTCATCGGCCTCGATTACGCAACTTTCCCACTGTCAATGGGTCATGCTTAACTGGTTTCATTAAGCTTGTTGAGCCAAAGCCAAGGTGTAGGCACTGTATTTTTGCATATAAGTCCCTATGATGAGTCTCATTTGGAGGCACTACCTTTTAAGTCACGGAAGTCACGAGAAACGGACGTCGGAAGGGGAAATTCAGAATAAGTACGTCATCGGATTCATTTCACAAAGTTCAATATTTTCGTTCGTGCTGCGTTCGTTACTTCGTTCGAACGTCAAACATTTTGCAGGCGTTCGTGCCGCGTTCGAGGAGGCGTTCGAACGGTGTCGGTAATTTTGGTTTTGCTGCTAGCCTCACACCCAAGCCCAATTAACCCACCAAAGCCCATAAACACACATCCCAATTAAAAAAACACATTTAAAACACATGGGAAATTAAATTAAATCTTAATTAAATTAAACATTGAATTAAATAAAATATTTAAACCATTCACCAATTAAATAAAACATAAAATATAATCATACCTAATTAAGACAAATCAAATATATTAACTTCCTAACTAACAAAATCACATACTAAATTAAAAGATGTCATGCCTAATTAAAATCAATCATAACCAATTAAAAATATTGTATTCCTAATCTAAACCAAATTTGTCCCCCATCAAATCCCTTGCTTTCCTTGTCCAACACCAAATCAAATCCTCCCTTTAATGCCAAATCCTTTCCTTGTGAGACAAGGTGAAGCCCAAGCCATTCTCTATATAAACAACACCTCCAAGGCATTCCCCTCCCCTAGTGCACGCCCATTACAAGAAAAGAAGCAAAGAATTTCCAACCCCTTTCCCCTAGCTCATTCACACAAGAAACACCCAAGCTCATACACACAACTCACACGAAAATCACAACACCCACAAGAAACACCCAAAGCTTATTGACACAACTCTCCCTCACTCTCAATAATCGAAGATCACAAACCAAAGAACCCTCATTGCCTTGACCAAAACACATCCCGAACAGCCCATTTACCTCATCAAAACAGCCCCCGAACCACACCATAACACCACCGAAAATCACACCCAAAACAGTAGCCAAAACATCCCAAGAACAGTAACTAAAATAGAGCAGCAGAACAGTAGCAAAACGGCAGCGAATCGGAGTCAAAAGCAGCAAAAGACGGAGAACGACGACTCCAAACGGTGAGACAATGAACGAGAGCAGTGAACCGGAAGAGTTGCGGAGCATCCACCCTTCTGACGATCTTGTGCCGTACATCAGAGAGGTGATTTAAAAGGTTAGACCTGAGGGTACTTTTCACACTCATCATTATTTGATTTTTGTTATTTATCTTGATCGTATTTTAATTATTTGTTGAATCTTGTTTGTGTATGATGTGTGTTGTGTGTATTGGATGAATGGAAAAGTGTCGTCTCTTGTGGTATATAGGATGGAAACCCGGACATAAATTTCATAGCCGATTCCGAATGGACGGTAGTATGATCTGTACTCGAGCTACAACTCCACGTACCACTTGAGTAAACGGCACTCTTTTGTTTTATTTTGCTTCGGTTTATTTATTTTTCGTTATTTGAATTCTGCATGTTACTTTTGTATGTGTGATACAACCGAGCGCATGGGCTTAGTAAGTCGGATTAAAGGTCCCCTATTTGGAGGGGTTAAATCCTTTACCACGATGCTTTGCCGCGCCGGTTGATGTGTGTTCGGTTGAATGCAAGATATGTTCAATCGGATATACTAAGTTGATATGATTGTCTTTATTTTTATATGCATTGAGATAAACGCATTGGCTTAGTAAGTGTGATGAAAGGTCCTCTAATTGAAGAGGTTAAAATCCTTTGCCACGATGCTTCGCCGCGCCTCGTATTTCGCTATTTTCTTTTTTTATGTATGTATTGCATCACATTTTGTGCATCAGGTCAGTTCCCGTTCGAACGTGTTATCAAACGCTATACGAACGCGACCCTTCTATTTTCCGTTCGAACGCATTTTACAAATGCTACTCGAACGCGCATGCATTTTGTTTCGTCAGGTCTGGATCCGTTTGAATGCGTTATCAAACATTATACGAACGCGAACCTTCTGTTTCCCGTTCAAACGCGTTTACAAACGTTACACCAACGAACGCGCACATACTGAACTGAGTCTGTCTCATCATATTCATGCATAATTGCCTCTTGGTTTATCTTTCTTGCATTATGTAGCCAATCATATTATTTGTATTCCTGCATTTATCCATTCTATGTGTTCTTGGGATGATATTCAAGCATGATTAGGCTGTTAGCATGTTACTTGGTTAATATGTTCATGAGATAGTATTTAAGCATGATTAGGTTTTTCTTAGTTTTCCATATCATATGATTGAGAAATGTTCATGAGATTGCCATGAGATGTTGCATGTTGTGATGAACTTGTTGATGTATGCATGTGAATTTAGAAGCATGATACTCTAAATAAGTGTTACTTAAACTTGATTAAATTATTACATAAATCCTTTCATTACAAGTGACATAAGTAAGGGACCATTCCGAACCCAACAGTTTGAGGTCTTCCATTGCGAGGGGTGAGTGCGGCCTTAAATCTCATTTTCCCGGTTCACACCGGGTGGTGACTCCATCATTCTCCGGTTTAGTCCCCCGTGGCTACTCCGTACTCCCAACTAGGCGCCGCGAGCCTAGAACAGCGTCGTCAATTTATGTGTCCCACACAAGGCTTAGTTGATTCAGAGGAAAATTTTAGGGAATATATTGGATATATTGGATATATGTTTCGGACTTGGAGGTCCACCTACTGGATCTATGAATTGGATGGGATCCAATTGATCTTAGAGATCTACCTTGTTAAGTTTCATACAACTTGTTGGCCAAAGTTAATGTTGTGTGTTATTTAACGGGATCCTAGCCCACTAGGAAATTAGGTTTCCCGAGTACTCCACATAGGTTTAGAGGCTCGCCGAAAAATATTGGGAGACAAGTATTAAATTTGCAATTTCGTTTAGATACTTGCCAATACGCGCTCATTTCATTTTTCTTCATTAATTATTTATAAATATATTAGTTGGACTAATATTCATTGTTGTTTTAATTAAACAATTGGACTGTATTCAACTACTTCATTTATAGTTGATTATATAATTGGATTATAGTAATCAATATATTTGAATTTAACCAATCAAATAGTAGTTGATTATACAGTTAGACTATAGTAATCATTATATTCGATTGTACCCAAATCGTTGATTGGATAGTTGGACTATTGGAATCAAGATGACTGAAAGATTAGCGTTTAAAAGATAATCATGGGTGAAAATATTTTTAAGAGCGGCTTCAATTTTCAATTTGGAAAAGAATCTCAGGATAGTCCTGGGAGCCGAGAAGTTACTTTATTTAATAGACTGACATCTCGGGCCTAAGCCCGGAGTTGAGCAAATAGTGGAGCATGAGCTTTGGAAGACTCATGATGATGATAACTTTAATGCTCAATTCGTTATGCTTGCCGCAATGACTCCTCAATTTCTTCGTCAGAACTAAGAATTAGATCCTTATAATATGATATTGAAATTGAAGGATCTTCATAGATCTATTCTTAGATCTTAGAAGTACTAATTGCAATAAGAAAACTCTTGGAGAGTTAATGGCTATGCTCAAGGAGACAGAGCCAGAGCTTACAAAAGGGCAAGAAGCGCAAGGCGCATCTTACTTCGACATCCCAGAAGGCCCAGGCTTGGCCGAAGACTTCTGGGGGTGTGAAGAAAAGGACAAGGCTAAATCGTCATAGTCTTCTGGGAAGACAAAAGACATATCCCAAGATGTCTGCCTAAACTATGGCAAATGGGGTCACTAGAAGCGTGACTGTCGTATGGACAAGGCAGACATGAAGGAAGTGAATACGAGTAAGGCTCCCACTTCAGGTATGTTTGTTATAAACATGTCCACTACTGGTTTTAAAATTGGATTTTAGATACTGGATGTGGTACATAAATATATATACTGATGTGCGGGATCTGCTGATTAGCAGGAGACTGACTTCAGATGAGATCTACCTATGAGTCAGAAACGGGACGAGAGTCGCTGTTTTGGCCGTAGAAACCTAAGTTTTGGAACTGCCCTTTGGGCATGTACTTAAATTAGGAGATTGTTATAATAATCTAGTTTGACTAGGAACATTATCTCTGTATCTAGTTTAACCCATTGCGGGTATACCTTATAAAAAAAACACTAAGTGTTTTTTTTTATAAAGGTGATATTGAGAAAGCACATTAGATGTGAATAACAGTATTTATGTTTAGAATATAAATGGATCTCAAACATATAATATGACAAACAAAAGCTCAAACTTTATGAATCTGTTGAGACTTCAAAGTGGCATTGTTGTCTGGGACACATTAACAAGATTCGTATATCCACACTTTCGAAGAGTGGATACTAGGAACAGATTTGATTATAATTCATATGATGTCTATGAATCTAGTTTATTAGGCAAATTGCCTAGAACACCTTTTACTAGGTAAAAGTGCAAGTGCCACCGATCTGTTAGCCCTCGTTCTAGTGACATAAGTGGGCCCATGTCTAGCTATTCTAGAGATGAATATGAATACTTCGGTAACCTTTACGGATATGGCATCGTGTTACGGTTATGTGTATCTTATGAAACACAAGTCATAAACTTTTAGAGTTTCGACATAAGTAAGAAACAGACCGGGTAAAGTATTAAAAACACTACGGTCGCGACCATAGTGTAAAATATTGAACATATGAGTTTCAAGATTACTGAAAGAGTATGGTATTCTTTCACAGTGGACTCCTCCCGGGAAAACTCAATTTGACGTGGGCCCGAACAGAAAAACGAACTTTGTTGGACATGTTAAGGTTAATGATGAGTCGTTCTGAGCTAACCAATTTGCTTTCTGAGGATATGCATTAAATAGTGCATACTTATTTTGAATAAGGTTCCATGAAAATCTGTTAGACATACTTCATATTAGATATGCAGGAAAGGAACTGGGTTTCTCAATCCTGAAGATTTGGGAATGCTGGGCATATTTTTGATGATTACCAAACTAGAATCCAAATCGGATAAGTGTCTATTTGTAGGTTGTCATAGGGAACCAATGTATAGTATTTATACAACTCACAAGAGAACAATGTAATTGTTGCTCTCCATGCGGTTTCCCTAAGAGGAATTCTTATATGCAGTGATAAGTGGGAAGAAGGTAAAACTCGATGAAAATTGGAGTAATACTGTTCCAGGCACCGAGTCCTCACGGAACACCAACAGTTCATCAGGGATGAAACTGTACCAATAATCTTCGAATATACAAGAACTGCGTAGGTCGGAGAGAGAGTAAAAAAACAACCGAAGAGGTATGGGTTTCTGATCTCACCTAATGTATATATTAATATTATTGAGGAAGACGAACCGGCTACGTATGAGGAAGTGATACAAGGTATCGACTCCTTTTATGGAAAAAAGCCATGAAGTCCGAAATGGATTCCATGTATACCAACTATGTTTGGACACTGGTTGATATACCAGAAGGCATTGTGCCTATTGGTACTAAATGTGTCTTCAAGGAAGACATACATGGATGGAAATATATAAATGTACATAGCTATACTTGTAGCGAAAAGGTATCGTCATCAACATTGTGTTGATAAAGATGAAACTTTTTCACTTGTTGCCATGATTAAATCCATTTGGATAATGCTTGCTAATGCTGCATATTTCATTTATGAAATATGGCATATGGACGTCAAAACCGCTTTCCTTCACGGAAACCTTTTTGGAGAATGTTTACAACATCCTGATGGTTTTGTCATGCCAAAACATGCAAACAAGGTTTGCAAGTTAAATCGATCCATTTATGGATTGAAGCAAACATTGTGTTCTTGGAACCAACGTTTTGATGAGATCATAATGGTATATGATTTCATTAGAAATGAATATGATTCTTGTGTATATAAGAAGGTTAGTGGGAGCGTACTGACAATAAATGTCCTATAAGTTGATGATGTATTGCTTCTTAGCAATAGCATTCCCATAATATAATCGGTGAAAGCTTGGCTTTCATTAAAATACTCCATAGAATACCTGGGAGAAGCAGGCTTTATTCTAGGAATAAATATCTACTGGGATAGATCTAGAAAGTTGCTGACAACCTTCCTAGAGTTCATACGTTTTTGAAATGTATTTGTCCTGATGTCTCATATGCTTTGAGCATATGCAGACGCAATAAGGCTAATCTAGGTGATGGTCACTAGATTAATGCCAAGAACATCCTTGAGTATCTTGGATGAACTAAGGATGCTTTCCAGGAATATGGGAAAGGAGAACTTGATGTGACTAGGTTCACCGCTGCAAGTTTCCAAACCGACAAATATGACTTTAAGTCGCAATAAGGGTACATATTTAGTTTGAATAATGGAACAGTGAGATGGAAATCTTCTAAGAAAGATACTGTTGCCGAATAAATAACAAAAGTGAAATATTGCTGCAGCTGAGGCAGCAAAATAAGCATTTTGGATCTATATAATCCTAATTGGATTAGAAGTAGTTCTGTTAGCAGCTGAGCTAGGCTACATCGCAGGCTAAGGAACCGCTGTCTCATCAATGATCTGAGTATATACTGAAACTATTACATCTGATTCATCAGATCATACATCGTGGCGATGTGATGATAAAATAAAACGCATCAGATGATAACCTTGAAAATCCGCAGACGAAAGCTGTTTCTCAGCAGAAATTTGAGCAACCCGTACAAAGTCAGCTGTTAGACACTTCAGTGATTGCCTATAGGCCAAGTGGGAGATTGTTGGACAATTATGACCCATAGCATCACTATTTGTACAGAACATGGTGTTGTTGTACAAATTAACTATGTGAAAATAAAATTGCTCTTTTATCATTTGTAATTGGATTATCGGGATATATAAATGATAAAAGTCTATATGATTAGTACCATATTAATAAGATATGAGACAGTATGAATCCAGTTAAGGTTTAATCATTAAATATCCATAGTCGTAGTATTATCGAGACTGGACATCGATAATGCGGAATAGGCTAGTATTACACATGTGCGTGTTATGGAAGCGTAACGGCATAGTTCTTATATATTTGGGTATTGGATACTCATGCAAGTGTAATATGAGGTTCTGTTTACCAATGGTACGGAAACAGCTTCGCTCTGGATAGACCCCTCAGAATCTCATTGGTAGTATGACTATGTGTCTATGGGAATCCGAATCAGGGTAGGTGTATTTGGTCTTAACCTGAGACTTGCATCGCTAGTACTTGCGACAATCAGTATACTTTGGTTTTGGTCATTCGGGGCTTTAACAGGTTCTATGTACGCCTCTTCTGGGTATACTGAGAATCGTAGTGTATTGGGTGTGATGTCAAGTTGGAAGTATCACTTCAGTCATATGGAGATGATGATCACGCAGGATACGGAACTGGTACTCTTGTATGCTGCAGCTATCAGGATAATATGACAAGGTCATGATTATCTGATTATAGAGACTAGTTACCAGAGATCCGTTATATGCTTCGTACGGGGCAGACATAATTACAGCCCCAGGCCCAGCATGTGACATTCTGATACTGGATCGTAATACGCAATACTACGTATGCTACGTCTGACAAAGATTACATATTCCTTTAAAGAATAATTCTGGAGAATTGGGTAGGCACGGTGCTTTGCTAGAAGACAACAATGTCTTGTAAATTGGTGAGAACGTGGTACCGGGTACGCACGTATTCGGATAGTCCAATGACTGTATTTACTACCAACATATCCATGGATCTCTTGGGTCGCCTCCCGAAGATTCACCGATGAGATTTGACTCGAACAGAAAATTAATCTGGGATTAATTATGAGAGAGAAAATTAATCTGGGATTAATTACGGCAATAATTAATCTGGAATTAATTATTAAAAGAAATAATTAATCTGGGATTAATTACGTCGAGAATTTATCTGGGATTAAATTCGTCGAGAAAAGAGAACGCGATTAATTTGGAATTAATCGGCAAAGTAAATTTAATAGTGAAATTGGATTTTACTATTTAATTAATTTATTTAGCCAAATATAATATATCAGATATATTAATCGAAATTAGATTTCAATGCAGAAATAAATTGGACTTTAAATCAAGCGAACGAATTAATTTAGGATTAATTCGTAAGCGACTTCCGTAATAATTTTGCTAGGCATTATTATTTAATTAAATTAGATTTAATTACGTTGCGACAGAAAATTCATTTAATAGGTTAAGCAAATCCAAGCCCGAAGTGTGTTGAGCAATCCACTTGATTTTTCAGTTGAAGTAGGGCCCACCAACTTACATCACTAGTCACCTTTTTGGTGATGGAAGTGGTTGGGAGCTTTAAAGCTAACTTTTCCAACACACTTTGTAATTTCTTTTTGGAAAAGGATATACACATTTTTCTTGTTGACTTTTGGTATTAGATTTTAGAAATCAAAAATATCAAACAACTTCATCTCTCTCTCTTCCTCTCACAAACACCGTGAACCTCAAGCTCTCTCCCATGGATTTTGTTCCAAAATTCAAGCATGCTAGCACATTAAGGAGTCAAATGAGGTGATAGGGAGACTCACTCAAGTGTTGGAAACACTCAAAGAAGGCTTGGATGACAGGTTATAATCTAGGTCCCAAGATCAAACAAGACATGAAAAGAATGCATGAATACACCAACGAAGATAGCA
>SKCR01005332.1:0-25872 GCA_019454045.1 Zanthoxylum bungeanum | reverse complement strand
TAGAACCAGTTCCGATCCCTGCGTGATCATCATCTCCATATGTCTGAAGTGATACTTCCGTCTTGACACACATCCATACACTACGATTCTCAATAAACCCAGAAGAGGAGTTCACAGAACCTGTTAAAGCCCTGGAACGACCAAAACTAAAGTTTACCGATTGTCGCAAGCACTAGCGATGCTAGTCTCAGGTTAAGACCAAATACACCTACCCTGAAGCGGACTCCCATAGACACATATACATACTACCAATGGGATTCTGCAGGGTCTATCCAGAGCGAAGCTGTTTTCCGTACCATCGGAAACACGACCTCCTATCGCACTTGCAATAGTATCCAATACTTAAATATATGCGGACTATGCCGTTATGCCCTCATAACGTGGACAAGTGCAATACTAGTCTATTCCGTATTATCGATGTCCAATCTCGATAATACTATGACTATGGATATTTAATGATTAAACCTTTATGGATTGATACTGTCTCATATCATCTCAATCCGGTACTAATCATATGGACTTCTACCATTTATATTAAAGTAAATAAATTTACAAAACGGTAAAAGGCAATTTCATTAATACATAGTTAATTTTGTACAATAACACAATGCCTTTTACAAGCAGTGACGCTATGGGTCATAACTGTCCAACAGTGAGGCCTACATCAGTATTAGTCTGGGGGCGAGGCCCACATCAGTATCAGTCTGGGGGCGAGGCCCACATCAGAACCAACTCAGGGTCGAGGACCCACTATATCATCAGTTTAAGGGCGAAGCCCACAATGTCAGCGGTATTAGGATGCGTCCCAGGGTCGAGGACCCCCATTATCTGTTGTAGTTCCGGGATGCGTCCCAGGGTCGAGGGCCCACTACATCATCAGTTGTAGTTCCGGGATGCTTCCCAAGGTCGAGGACCCACTACATCATAAGTTTAAGGGTGAGGCCCACATTATCAGTGGTATTGGGATGCGTCCCAAGGTTGAAAGCCCCCGTTATCGGTTGCAATTTCGGGATGCGTCCCAGGGTCGGGGGCCCACTGCATCATCAGTTGTAGTTCTGGGATGCGTCCCAAGGTCGAGGGCCCACTGCATCATCATCACACATTCAGTGGTTCGGGAATGAAGCCCAGAGGTCGAGGCACCTCACCACCATATAAACTCAATTCGAAGCACCATGCAAGTCAGGTGGCAGCTGGCGAGCCAGGTTACAATGCATAAACTTTGATAGGATTGTCACTGTTACACACTACACAAGTCCCATCAAAGTGGGGGTGACTGTAGGCACTTTATTTTTATATATATGTCTCGATGATGTGTCTCACATGGAGACACTACCGCTTTAATTATGGAAGTCGCGGGAAACGGACGTCGGAAGGGAAGAGTCAAGAATTGACACATTGTTAGAATTAATTCATTTGTTTATGCTTCGGGTTTGCTTGTTGGACCTCCATTTTAAAAACACCCTTAGCCCAAACCCCCACAAACCAAACACCAAAGCCCACCAAAATGGACTAAACTCATTCCCAAGCCACTCTACGTCACGCCCATTCATATTCCAAATTAACAAAAATCACACATTAAACACATGCATAAATCAAGCCAAATCCCCTTATTAAATTAAAGAAATCCCATGGATCCCTTTCCTAATCAAAACCAAATCATATCCCTAACTAAAAGAGAAGAAAGCAAATCAAATCAAATCACTTCCCTAATTAAAAGATCTTTCCTTATCATACACTAATTAAAAATATCTCCCATAATTACACAAATCATTTTCCTTTTCAAACAAGGTACCCCAATCATTTGCCTATAAAAAGAAGCCTTCACTACACATCCAAGGACTAGTTCATTCTCACGAAAAAAGCACAGAAAATACCTCTCATTGTCGTGAAAGAAGACATCCCAACACAGCCCTCCATTCACGCAAATCCCCCTCACCACACAGCCCTTCACTGTGCACCATACATCCCTAAAATTCTCCCTAAAACAGCCACATAACTGACTCACTATCCAGCCCTCACTACACGCACAAAAGTCTCGCAGAAACAGCCCATCACTGTCGCAAAACCTCCCTGAAATAACCCTGAAATTGCAGCAAACTGTATCCCTGAAATTACCGCACAAACCATCAAGTTTCCTGCCTAAAACAGCCGCACAAAAACCCTCATGCACTGTATGTATATTCTGCCCCTAAATCATCCAGTATTATCGTGAAAATACCCACTGAAAACTGCCTAGAGACTGCCGCAAAACTGTCCTGAATTTTTCCCAAAATTGTATCAAAAGTCGCAGCCCCAAACCCTCCAAAACCACAACAAAACTGTCCCTTAAAACAGAAAAAATAGTGATTAAAAAACAACAGCAAAATAGCAGTAAAACGGAGTAAAAACAACAGCCCAAACAGTGAAATAACGAAAGAAAATGTTGAACCAGTGAACCGGAGGAGTTGCAGAGTATCAACCCTTCTGACGGCCGTGTAACGCACTTCCGAGAGACGAATTAAGAGGTTAGACCTGAGAGCTTTTATTTATTTTATTACTTTATTTCGCATGAGTATTGTGGATTGATGCATGATGTGATTTCCGGATGAACGGAATATGTGTCTCTCTTGTGGTACATGGAATGGAAACCCGGACGTAAATTCCATAGCCGAATCCGAATAGGCGGTAGTGTGGTCTGCACTCGGGATACAACGCCACGTAACGCTTGAGAGATACACATATTTCGTTTCATCCAACTTTGCGTTTAAGCATGATTTAATCATTAGTATGTTATTTCTTTATGCATGATTTAGTTATTTGCTTTCGCATTACGAATGTAATTTGCGTTTATGTTTAAGTTGATATTTATTTATGTTGTTGTGTTTATTGAATTGATACGTTTATGTACTTGCGTGCTTGTCGTTATAATGACTTACTTTTAAAGCATGCAAACTTAGATATAGGATTTCTTTTTATGAATGCGAACTAGACATAGGTTGATCTTGAATATATATGTGCGTAGACTCGGTTATATTATCGTATAAATACATTCATTATAAGTGACATAAGTAAGGGACCATTCCGAACCCAACGGTTTGAGGTCTTCCCTTGCGAGGGGTGAGTACGACCTTAAATCTTTATCCCAGTTCATACTGGGTGGAGACTCCATTTTGCTCTCCGGTTTAGTTCCTCCGTGAGCTATTCCGTGCTCCAGACTAGGCCGTGAGCCTAGAACAGTGTCGCCGATTTCTGTGTCCTATAGTAGGGTGTTTGTGGTGACACAGGAAACTGGGCGACGCATGCTGTTCTGGGCTCGCGGCCCGGTTGGGAGTACGGAGTAGCCACGGGGGACTAAACAGGAGAATGATGGAGTCGCCACCCGGTGTGAACCGGAAAATGAGATTTAAGGCCGCACTCACCCCTCGCAATGGAAGACCTCAAACTGTTGGGTTCAGAATGGTCCCTTACTTATGTCACTTGTAATGAAAGGATTTTTGTAATAATTTATAACACTTATTTCCAAGAGTGCACCATAATCCTAAGTTCACATGCATGGGATAAAGTCTTTTTCAATAGCAAACATATTACATCATAAGAATTCAATATTCATGCAAACATAAACGCAAGACAACCATAGCAATATTTGCATGCAATATAAAGGAAATCAAAATAACGGCGAACATATCATGTTATAAACGCATTATAAAAGCATATGAAATAAGATCAAAATAACCACATAATAAACGAAGTCAAAACAAACGCATAACATGAAGGGATAAAAGATGCAAATTCAAATAAGCGAAAGAGGAACAATTAAAGATACATCCATATATTAAAGATAAACGTGCCATGATGTAATGCCAAAGAATGTGGCTAACATGAGTGAAAGAAAGGAATACCAAGAAGAAGAGAAATGCAATGTGTGCCTATACTCATGTAACTACTACAAATTTTCAATTAAGCATGTTATATGTGATGCAAGATTATGCAATGAGATGTCATATGAATGAATAATATGGAAAAGAAAGAATGGCAAAACATTTGATAATGAACAAAAATAAAATGCATGAATAAAAAGATATTTTGCAAAACAACGATAAATCGCGTAATAAACAGAGCGGCAAAACATCGTGGTAAGGTAGCCTTAAGGCATTTTCCCTCGAATAGAGGACCTTTAACCCACCCTAGTTAAGCCCATGCGCATGCATGCATGATAACGTGCAACAAATAAAATGCATGAATGAAATGGTAATGTTTGAATGATAAATAAATAACACATAACGAAAAGTAAATAACAAAGCGCGGTGAAGTATTGCGGTAAAGGTAGACCGTAGGCTTTTTATCCCTCCAAGTGGAGGACCTTTAATCCGACTTACTAGGCCCATGCGCACACAACACAATGCATACATATGAAACAAAAGTGAATACAAAGATACCTAGTGCGGCGAAGCATGGTGGTAAAGGATTTTAACCTCTTCAATGAGAGGACCTTTCACTGCACTTACTAAGCCCATGCGCATATCTCAATGTACATATATATGAAACAAAAGAAAATACAAAGATATCGGATTTCGTATACCCGATTGAACATGTCTTACATCAATCGAATACACATCGTCCGGCGCGGTGAAGCATCGTGGTAAAGGATTTTAACCTCTTCAATTAGATGACTTTTCATCGCACTTACTAAGCCCATGCACTTATCTAAATACATATACATGAAACAAAAAGGTAAATGTAAAAATATCGGATTTCGTATACCTGATTGAACATATCTCACATCCAATCGGATATACATTGACCAGCGCGGCGAAGCATCGTGGTAAAGGATTTTAACCCCTTCAATTAGAGGACCTTTCATCACACTTACTAAGCCCATGCGCTCGATCTTATCATTACGCTAACAAGTAATATGAGGAAATTAAATAATGAATAATAAACATATCAAAACAACATAAAACAAAATATGCGCCGTTTGCTCAAGTGGTACGTGGAGTTGTATCCCGAGTGCAGATCATACTACCGTCCATTCGGAATCGGCTATGAAATTTACATCCAGGTTTCCATCCTATATACCACAAGAGGCGACACATTTTTCATTTTACTCAAAGGCCACAACACACATTATACTCATAATACATGCATATTTATCTACTCAAGGGCCACAACATCCATTTTAACATAATAATCATGCGAACAAAACTCAATAAATAATAAAAAATAAAACAGAAAACAAGTTTGAAAACCACCCTCAGGTCTAACCTTTTAAGTCGTCTTCAGACTTGCGTTTCACGAAGATCGGAAGGGGTAAAAGCTCATTACTCTTTCGGTTCACTAGCTTAGCGTCTTACTCGTCGTTCCACTATTTTTCTCGTTGTTTAGGCTTCATTTTGCTGCTGTTTCGGTTGTATATTCTGGTCACTATTTCAGGTCTATTAGGCTACTGTTTTGGGATCAGTTTAGACGCTTTTTTGGCCTCGGCTTCAAGGTTATTCTCGGGGATGGTTTACTTATGGATGGGGGCTGTTTTGCTCTCAGTTTTGGATTTGGTTTTTAGGTAAGACCGTAGGCTTTTTATCCCTCCAAGTGGAGGACCTTTAATCCGACTTACTAGGCCCATGCGCACATAACAACAATGCATACATATGAAGCAAAAGTGAATACAAAGATATCCGGCGCGGCGAAGCATCGTGATAAAGGATTTTAACCTCTTCAATTAGAGGACCTTTCACTACACTTACTAAGCCCATGCGCTTATCTTAATGCTTATATTTATGAAACAAAAGTAAATACGAAGATATCAGATTTCGTATACCCGATTGAACATGTCTTACATCCAATCGAACACCATTGTACGTGTTTGGAGGTGAACAGTCATTCCCTTGGGCCGAATCCAGTTGGCCATGACAATCAGGACCTTCCTCCGCACCAGGACGATCATGATGGATTTTACAGTAGTAGAATGTATGAGCAGTTACCAGGTTATTGTTGGCCGACCTTTCATGATGAAAATTAAGGCCGCAATGTCATGCTATTATTTGAAGTTGAAGTTCCCCATCCGAGAAGGGATTGGGATTGTGTGTAAAAGTCAAAGGGCAGCCATGTGTTATTTTGCTACCGTCTCAAAGGAGACCCTTTGCGTTGAAAAAGATGACCGGAACAGGAAGTGACAGTTATGTCTCCAGACACGGCCCGAAGAGTTTGCTCAATTGGGGGCCGCTGAAGAGTTGGAATCAATAGAGCTCTTCGGCCCGGGGAAGAGTGTAAAAGTAGGAGCAGGTTTGGAGAAGAACCTAAAGCAAGGTTTATTGGAGTTTTTGAAAGAGTATGCAGACATTATTTCTTGGGTCATGGTGACATGCCCGTGATAGATCTCAAATTCATTAATCACTATTTAGCGATAAACCCAGGTCACAAGCCAATCAAGTAGAAAAAAAGAATCTTTAATCAAGAACGCTGCGAGGTGATAGAGGCTGAAGTGGAGAGGTTGTTGAAGGCTGGCTTTATCAGAGAGGTAAAGTACCTGGAACAGATGTCAAATGTGGTCTTGGTAAAGAAAGCCAGCAGAAAATAGAAGATGTGAGTAGACTTTTCCGATCTCAACACGGTCTGCCCGAAGGAAAGTTTTCCACTTCCAAATGTGGATCATTTGGTGGATTCAATGGCATGTCATGGTTTGCTTAGCTTCATGGATATGTTCTCGGGATATAACCAGGTTAAGATGTATCCCAATGATGAGGAGAAGACATCTTTCATCATGGACCATGGGTTGTATTGTTATAAGGTGATGCCTTTCGGGTTGAAAAATACTGGAGCTACATTTCAGAGGTTAGTAAAGAAGGTTTTTAAGCCCCTCATCGGTAAGACTATGTAAATATATATTGATGACATGATAACGATAACCAAAAGGTCGGAGGATCACTTGGCCAACCTCGCGGGCACTTTTGAATTATTAAGTAAGCATAATATGAGGCTAAACCCAGAGAAATGCGCCTTCTGTGTAGCTTCAGGTAAATTTTTAGGATACATGGTCAGTGCATGGAGAATAGAAGCAAATCCGCAGAAGATCCGAGCTGTTCTGGAATTGAAGCCTCCGAGGACAGTTAAAGAGGTGCTGAGTTTAACGGGTCGAGTGGCTATATTAAATCGGCTCATCTCCCGAGCAACCGACAAATGCCATCCTTTTTTCAAGGTGATCAAGTAGGCAAATAAGGAGTTCAGCTGGACGATAAAGTGTGAGGAAGCTTTGCTGCAGCTAAAGCAATACTTAGCTCAGCCCCCAATTTTGTCCAAGCTGGTCCTAAGTGAGACCTTATTCTAATATTTAGTTGTTTCTGAGTATGCTGTGAGCTCGGTGCTAGTGCAGGAGGCTGACAAGGTTCAAAGACTGGTGTATTATACAGCAAGGCCTTGCTGGATGTAGAGACCAGATACCCGGCCCACAAACTGGTAGCTTTTTCCTTGATTACGGTAGCTTGGAAATTACGAGTCTACTTTCAGGCTCATCCTATCGGGGTCTATACAGATCATCCTCTAAGGAAGATCATGTATAAGTCAGAGGTCTCGGGTCGATCAGTGAAGTGGTTAGTGGAATTAAGTGAGCATGACATATCCTATCTGCCAAGAGCGGCAATAAAAAGGTAAGATTTAGCCGATTTTGTGGCCGAGTTTGCGGGACCACAGTTTTTAGAAGACTTGGAGAGATTGTCTTGCAGAATAGTGATGGCGATGAGATGGTATATGCCTTGAGATTCACCTTTGAAGCCACGAATAATGAGGTCGAGCAGGAGGCTATTTTGGTCGATTTGAGATTGTTCATGGCGGTGGATGTCTGAGACGTAATTGTGAAAAGTGACTCCCAGCTGGCCATCTAACAGTTAAAAGGGGAGTTTCAGGCCAGAGAGCCGAACATGGTGGCTTATATGGCGAAATTAAAGAATTTGGCTGGGAAGATGGGCAACGTGTAGTCCGAGCATATTGGCCAGGAAAGCAACCATCAAACAGATTCCTTGGCTTGACTTGCATTATCAATTAAGTCGGAGGAGCCTAGAACTATCCCTTTGATTTGTTGCAGGAAAAGAGTGTTGGGAAGCCAGAGGTGATGGAAATAGAAGTAGGAGGTGTGACCTCTTGGATGAACCTGATTAGGAGGTACTTGGAGAGTTGAGAAACGCTAGAAGACAAAAATGAGCAAGGAAGTTGAAGTACCAAAGCTCCAAATTCTCCTTAATTGAAGACGTTTTGTACCAGATGGGGTATACAGTACCGCTTTTGAGATGTCTCACGGCTGAGGAAACATATTATGTGCTCAGAGAAATCCATCAAGGGATTTATGGGAGTCATACTGGGGTACAACCAATTGCATATAAGGCATTGAGGCGGAGATTCTACTGGCTGATCATGCATCAAGACGTGGTGAAGATAGCCTGGAAGTGTGAGGGATGTAAGAAATATGCTTTCACCATCAACCGACAGAGCATCTGACCACTCTAGCTAACCCATGACCGTTCACCTAATTGGGGCTAGACATCATTGGGCCGATGCCCACCGGACGAGGCGAGGCCAGATACGTTATCATTTACATGGATTATTTCACCAAGTGGGTAGAAGCCGAACTATCTATAATCACGGAGAAGAAGGCGACAAATTTTGTAAGGAAGAATATTATTTGCAGGTTCGGGATCCCACAGGCCATCATCATTGATAATGGAAAGCAGTTTGACAGCAGAGATTTCATGAAACTTTGTGAAGACCTCCAAATCGCCTTGAGATTCGCTTCACCTGCTCACCCCAAGTCTAATAGACAGGTCAAGGTGACCAATAAGACAATCAAGGCAAATCTCAAGGCAAATCTGAAGGCCCTTCTCGGATCTTGTAAGAGGTTGTGGGTCGAGGAGTTGCCAGAAGATTGTGGGCGCATCAGATGAATTACAATGATTTCACAAAGGAAACTCCATTTTCTTTGGCCTACCGGTGTGAAATAGTTATTCCAGCAGAGATCAGGATGTATACCCATAAGGTCCGGTATTTTGAAGAGCTTGTCAAGAAATACCTCGATATAATCGAAGAAAAATGGAAGAAGTCGGCTGTAAAAGTGGCCGTCTATCTGCAGAGAATGACCTATTTCTACAATAAGAATGTTCTGACTCGGTCCTTCCTTCTTGGAGATTTGGTTTTGAGAAGGGTTACATTGATACCCGAAGACCCGAAGATGGCTCGTTGGGTGCCAAGTGGGAAACGCCATAAAGAGTGGTGGAGATAGTAAGACCCGATACCTGTCTTTTGGAACAATTGGATGGTACCCGGATCAAGAAGCTTTGGAACGTTGAGATGCTGAGGAAGTACTTCCAGTAGATCTCTTCTTCAAATCACAGAGTCATCGGATGACCAGACCAAATCCAGAAAGTTATTTGTAAAAGCCTCTTTTAAAATGACCCCTAAAGAGTTGTAAGAAGGGCAGTGGGTCCCATGAATATGAATATGACTCTCTCTTTTAAATTAAAAACTTTTCCATTTTACTTGTTGTTTAATTAAATGCGAAAGCCATGTTCAATATTTCTGGGACGTGCTCGATGCGAAGGGGTGCTCGGTAGCTAGGAAGGACACCAAGCCCATGGCATACCAATCCCGGGTGTCATTATCAAACTCCCAAGCGAAAGTGTTCCGACCTAGCTCTTTTCACCTTTGAGGATCCAGAACACATCAAGAGATAAAGTGCATGTGGGAAAAGCGCGAACCCATAGCGACATGCCAAACCCGGGTGTCATTATCAAACCACCGAGGCCGGAGCATTACTACCCTATGATTCATATATTTGAGGAACTACCTCGGGATGGCGAACATTGGGAGGTTTTTTCCACCGTGAGTTATCTACCTAACCGAGTTCCACCTCCGGGATGGTGAACACGGGGAGGTTTCTTACCCCGTGAGTTATCTGCTTAGCCGTGATTGAACCACCTCGGGATGGTGAACATGGGAAGGTTTTTTCCCCCATGAGTTATCAGCCTAGCCGAGCGTATGCACCATCCAGGGATGGCGAACACGGGGAGGTTTCTTCCCCCATTAGTTTAATATGCCTAACCACCCCAGATCAGGAGAAGCATGAAATGGGGAGGTTTATGCCCTCATAGCATTTGTAGATTCTAAGGCCGCTTAGCATGAGGAGGTTTGTGCCCTCATAGCTTCAGCCCCTCATTGATCCGTAGCCTGGCTAGCCGGGACATTAAACTGTAAGGTTCAAAATTATGTTTTGGGAGGCACCAGGCAAGACGCTATCTAGGGGGCACCCGAATTGTTATCTTTTCAGGTCTTTGTGTAGTCTGTGCTAAGTCTCTCCATTGTGCTAACTTACTATTTTTTCAACTTTTTGTTTTTGTTGATGCCCGACAAGAGGACGCCTATGCTGGGATCCGCGGAGCCTCAAAGGTCGAAGTTATTCCATGGTGATTAAGTCTCTTATGTTTCACCAACTTGGAGCTGGATTCGTTCCACCGAGGTTATTTACTGCATTAGCTCGGGGCTGGATTCGTTCTACCGAGGCTGTATGTTCTACTAACTCAGGGCTGGATTTGTTCCGCCGAGGTTACTTGCTTCATCAGCTCAGGGCTAGATTCGTTCCGCCGAGGCTGTATATTTTATCGGCTCGGGGCTGGATTCGTTCCATCGTAGTTATTTGCTTCATCAATACGGGGTCAGGTTACATCCCACCGAGTAAGTCATCATCACCACGGGGTCGAAACATCTTCCCTATAAACAGATATCGAATCACTCGATGACAGAATACATGAGGACGGAAAGATGACAAAAGACAACCTGATTTGTAGCCTAGGAAGTTCTCTCTGACTCCTTGATCTGGCCAACAAATTTTTAGTTCTCGATACCAACTCGATCAACTCATTGGAACTGAGAACTAGAGGAGAGATGTTGATGGTATTTTTTTATGACAAGGTATTTGAACAGCTCGGCAAGGGTAGAGATGGGTTTTCATTTTTTGGGAAGATGGATATTCAGAAGTATCGATTACTCCTAGGTCGGGCAGAGACTCTGGACCCGGTTTTTGGGATCTGGCCGACCAAAGGATATAGTATGATCTGAGTTTCAAAGGCCGATAATATCAGAGCAGAGACCAGCCATATCGGGACAGAGACTGGCCACATAAGCCCGGTAGATCGGTGCTAGTTCTGTTTCACCTCTTGAACCATGGCGTACGGCTCAACTGTTCCGGGATAAGCTGGGAGTAGCTTGAATGGTTCTGAAGGTCTTCTGGTCGATCCATTGGAACGCAACCTTTGATCGAGGCTGTTTAGACTTTCTCTCAAATATGTAATTCATACAAGAAACCTTACAGGCTGTCATCATTAATGATAAAGTATGGCAGTGTACTTTACGGCGTAATATGACAGGAAATCAGAAGATAGGTTTTACTGTCGCTGAGGCAGTTGTGGCAGAGAGCTTGTCAAATCACCGGAAATCTGCAACACTGATGTCATAAGTGTTAGACAATTATGACCAATAGCGTCACTGTTTGTAAAAAACATTGTGTTTTTTTACAAAATTGACTATGTAGTATTGAAATTGCCTTTTATTATTTCGTAATTTATTTACTTTGATATATAAATGGTAAAAGTCCATATGATTAGTTCCGGATTGAGATGATATGAGACAGTATCAATCCATAAAGGTTTAATCATTAAATATCCCCAGTCGTAGTATTATCGAGATTGGACATCGATAATGAGGAATAGACTAGTATTGCACTTGTGCGCGTTGTGAGGGCATAACGGCATAGTTCTCATATGTTTAAGTATAAGATACTTATGCAAGTGCGATAGGAGGTTGTGTTTTACCGATGGTACGGAAAATGGCTTCGCTTTGGATAGACCCCGCGGAATCTCATTGATAGTATGTATATGTGTCTATGAGAGTCCGTGTCAGGGTAGATGTATTTGGTCTTAACTTGAGAATTACATCGCTAATACTTGCGACAATCGATAAACTTTGGTTTTGGTCGTCCAGGGCTTTAACAGGTTCTGTGTACGCCTCTATTGGGTTTATCGAGAATCGTAGTGTATTGGATGTGATGTCAAGACGGAAGTATCACTCCAGACATATGGAGATGATGATCACGCAGGGATTCATAACTCGTTCTCTATTGTGTTGCAACCATCGGGATAATGTGACAAGGTCATGATTATCCGATTCAAAGAGACTAGTTGTTTGATATCTGATATGTGCTTCGTACGGGGCAGACACTATTCCAGCCCCAGGCCTAGCACGTGACATCTGATACTGGATCGCAATACGAGATACTAGGTATTCTACGCCTGACATAGATTATATATTCCAGTAAGAATATTTCTGGAGAATTGGGTAGGCACTGTGCTTTGCTAGAAGCCAACCATGTCTTGTAAATCAGTAAGCACGTGGCACGAGGTACTCACTTTATCGGATAGTCCGATAACCGAATTTACTGCCAACATATCCGAGATCTCTTGGGTCGCTTCCCAAAGATTCACCGATGACAGTTGACTTAAATTAGAGTTAATCTGGGATTAATTTAGAGAGAGAAAATTAATCTGGGATTAATATGGGCTTTATTTAATCTGGGATTAAATGTGTTCAGTAGAGATAGAACGCGATTAATTTGGAATTAATCGGTAAAATAAATTTAATAATTAAATTTGATTTTTCTATTTAATTTATTCAAATGGGATAAAATTAATAGATCAGATATATTGAAATGAAGTGGATTTCATTACGAGATTAAAGTCAGACTTTGATATGAACGAACGAATTAATTTAGAATTAGTTCATGAACGACGTTCGTAATATATTTACGTGGCATCACTGTTTAATTAAATTAGATTTAATTATTTAGCGACGAAGGTTCGTTTAATCGAATTAAACGGAACCGAGCCGCGGCAAATGTTCGTAGAGATATTTGAATTTTGAATTCAAATATTTGGAGCCCATGTGTGGTAGGTGTTCCCACCACCCAACTATCTTGTTTTACTTTTTGGAAATCCATTTACCAATATCTACCTAGTTCAGGGTAAAAGGTGAAATGGTTTTACCAAAAGGTGAATAACAAAAATGCATCTCTACACTTTTGTAACACTTAACAAAATTGAAAACCAAAAACCCTAGAAGCTCTAAGGGTGGCCGAATTTGCCTCTCCTCTTCTCTCTTGGATTTTTTTTCAAATCAACAAAAAGCTAGCACTTTGGAAGTTAACAAAGGTGATAGGGAAACTACTCAAAAGCTTGGAATCATCAAAAGGTTGAATCTTGGAGATATTCTCTCAATTTTTAAAGCTCTATCCATTCATTGTAAATTTATTCCGCACTTTATAATGATCATATCAATTGTTTTTCATGCTTATTAGATCCTATAATGTTCTAGGAACACTAGCAATGGTATCATGAGCCTAATTTAAGCATGATAATTTCTAGGGTTCTTGAACCTAAAATTTGGGGCTTTTATTTTTTGAGCATGATTTTTTAAAATTGATGCTTTGAGTATGTTTACAACATGATAACTTAGAGTTATGCATGATTAGATTTGAAATAAATCAAAAGAAACAAAAATAAAAAATAGCTTACCTTGGCCGAATGTGGGTAGACCATGCACTGCAGTTTTTTATGTTTTGTAACATGAAATAATATGTTTAGATGCATGTTTAATGATGATAGTTGGTTTAATTTGATTAGAATCAATGTCTATAATGTTCATGTTAAAATCAAAGTGCATGTTGAGCATGAAATGATGTTATTAGGCTTCAATATGTCTCAAGCATGCAATGATGTGTTTTGCCTTGATTTTATGTTAAGCATGAATTATTGAATCAAGCATGATTAATTAAGTTAATTGATATTTTAGAAATATTGAGTTTAATTAATTAATTATGGCTAATACACTTTAATTAAAATAATTGTGATATTTGGAATATTATAATTATGACAATATGCCTTTAAAATGAATTGGGCTAAAAGTGTTTATTGGGCCTAATGGGCTTGGTTTGACCAAGTTTGGTTTTGGACTTTTGGATTGGATCCAATTGGGCCCAAAACCAATTCCATGAAGTCCAAATACATCACTTGGCCATTTGAAGAATTTGATTGGGCCTAAATTGATTTGATGGCAATAGGGTGATTCTATTGGGCCTTGGCATTTTGGGTTTGATCCATTATGGCCAAAACATATGCCTTAAGAATCAATTAAAAGGCCATTGGACTTTAATTAAAATGACATTGGATGTTATTGGGCCTTTGAGACCCATCAAGATTGGATTTGGAATCCAAGTCATTAAGGCAACTATATAAGTGTAAATATTTAATTTGTAATTAAATTAGAATTAGTATTGAATAAAAAATAAATTGGATTTAAGTTGTAGTTCGATATAATTCAAGAATACGTACTCAAAAGTATTTATTCTTAAACGAGTTGGACTCGTGCAAATCAAATCATTGTTTGAACATTTTTTGATTGTATACATAAATGTGATGTATGAATAATGTATATCGGATGGATATTAGAAGGGCAATGACAATTTTGGAAATTGTAATAAGTTTAGAATTTATTAAATTGGGCCTGCGTGTCCAGCCTTTAATCTCTTTACTCCTTGTAATTCTCTTCTCACCTATTCCCTCAATGCAAATGAGGTTTCTTTATTGTATTTTGTAATTGGGTAGGAGTTAGAATAGTTCTAGTCGGGGAGAGAGAAAGTGAGCGATTTGTTCTAGGAACAATCTGTTTAAATATCCATCCGCATATCGTTATTAATTTACTTTTGCGCTTATGATGTTTTAGAAGCATGCTTAAGGGTGTATGATGAGACCTAATCCAAGATAATAAATTGGATGCCAATTTACGCGAAAAACCCTCAAAAACATATTAAGTGTTTTTCCTTCCGTTGAGTGATTCTTACTCAAGATCCAAAGTTGGCATTGGTTTGTTGGCCAAAGTCAAGACCTTTGTCAATTGCGGATGTGTTTAAATCATGAAAGTTTTGTTCTATATCGGTGTCTTGTCCAAGTTGTGATTTGTTGGCCAAAGTCAAGATCACTTCTTGTCCATCGACATTGATTACGAAGCTTTCCATGTCAATGGGTCCCGCTTAACTGGAATCATTAAGCTTGTTGTGCCAAAGCCAAGGCTTAGTTGATTCAAAGGAAAAGGGTTAGGAAAATATATTGCATATATTGGCATATATACTGTATATATGTTTCGGACTTGGATGTCCACCTACCGGATCTAGGAATTGGATGAGATCTAATTGATCTTCGAGATCTACCTAGTTAAGTTTCATACAGTTTGGGCCAAAGTCAAGGTTGTATGTTATTTAACGGGATCCTAGCCCACTAGGAAACTATGTTTCCCGAGTACTCGACAGAGAGGGTTAGAGGCTCGCCGAAAAATAGTGGGAGGCTAGTATTGAATTTGCAATTTCATTCAGATACTTAGCTTTACGCGCTTTCAAATAATTTCGTCAAAATTACTTTATTAGTTGGACTAATATATTGTTATTTTTCTATGTAACAGTTAGACTGTACCCATTATCGTTGACTAGATAGTTGGACTATCGTAGTCAAGATGACAGGCAAAGGAAATTTCTGCGACATTATCATGGAGAAAATGTCTTAAGGGCACAAATTTTGCAGATTGGGAAATGAACCTTAGGATTGTCCTAGGTTCAGAGAGGCTATTGTATACTTTACAAAGACCTCTTGGGCTTAAGCCCGGACCAAATGAGACACTTGAGCTGGAGATTTGGAAGACTCACAGTGATGATTGTGACACAACTCAGTCCATTATGCTTGCTTCGATGACTCAACACTTTCGTAGACAAAATAGGGACTTGGATCCTTATAATATGTTAGCGAGGTTGCAAGATCTGCATCACTCTAACAAGAGGATGCAGAGGTACGAGTTAGTGAAGAAGCTCTTTCGCTCACGCATGACAGAAGGCATGTCTGTTGAGTCCCACATGGCACAGATGATTGCTGACATCGATGAGCTGGCCAACATGGGGATAGTCTTTGAGGCAGAGATTACTGTGGATATGATCCTGCAATCTCTCCCCGATTCCTGGAGACAGTTCATCATAAATTATAATTTGATGAACAACAGTGATACTCTGGAGAGTTACTGTCAACTCTCAAGGAGGCTGAAAAGGAGCTTCATAAAGGCAACAAGCGCGAGACCCACTTTGCATCGACATCTCATGGACCTAGGGCTGGGCCCAAGGCAACTGGAGGTGTGCAAAAGAAGAAGCATATTAAAAGGGGCAAGGCCAAAATGTCAAAGGCTTCTGGGAAGCCAAAGGACAAATCTCAGGATGTTTACCTACAGTGCGGCAAGCGGGGTCACTGGAAGCGTGATTGCCGCGAGTACAAGGCGCTTCAGAATGAGATAAAGGCGGGCAAGGCACCGGCCTCAGGTATGTTTGTTATTGAAATAAACATGACTACTTCTAGTTTAAAAATTGGATTTTTGATTCTGGTTGTGGTACTCACATATTTACTGATGTGCAGGATCTGTAGATTAGAAGGAGACTGGCTTCAGGAGAGATTGATCTGCGTGTTGGAAACTGGACACCTGTTACTGTTTTGGCCGTGGACACTTTTGTTTTAGAACTACCTTCGGGGCATGTACTTAAACTTTCAGACTGTTATTATGTACCTAGTTTGACTAGGAATATTATCTCTGTATCTTGTTCGACCCAATGCGGGTACACTTTTGTATTCCGAAACACTGAGTGTTTTGTTTATAAAGATGATTTTGAGATATGTTCAGCTGATGCTAATAATGGTCTTTATATTTTGAATATAAATCAATCTCAAACATATAATGTAACAAACAAAAGGCTCTCAAACTAAGTAAACAAAGATGAACTTACATGTGGCACTATCGTCTAAGGACACATTAACAAGACGCGCATATCCACACTTTCGAAGAGTGGGTACTTGGACGGATTTGATCCAAATCATATGACGTCTGCGAATCTTGCTTATTAGGCAAGCTGCCTAAATCACCTTTTAGCGGTAAAGGTGTACGCGCCACCGTTTGTTAGCCCTTGTTCATAGTGACATTTGTGGGCCCATGTCTAGCCAGGCTAGAGGTGGATTCAAATACTTCGTAACCTTTACGGATGATGCATCGCGTTATGGTATGTGTATCTTATGAGACACAGTCGGAAACTTTTGAGAAATTCAAAGAGTTTCGACACGAATGAAAAACAGACCGACAAGAGTATAAAGACATTACGGTCGGACCGTGGTGGCGAATACTTGAGCAATGAGTTTCTAGATTACTTGAAAGAATATGGAATTCTTCACAGTGGACTCCTCTTAGAACACCGCAATTAAACGGTGTATCCGAACGGAGAATCGAACTCTGTTGGACATGGTAAGGTATATGATGAGTCGAACTGAGCTACCTATTCCTTTTGGGGATATGCATTAAACAGTGCAGTTCTTATTTTGAATAAGGTTCCGTCAAAGTCTGTACAACAGAATCATATGAGATATAGACAGGAAAGAAATCGGGTTTCTCATTCCTAAAGATTTGGGGATGCTGGGCATACGTCAAATGTTTGGAAGGTACCAAACTTGAGCCCAAATCGGATAAATGCCTATTCGTAGGATATCCTAGAGAAACCAAAGGATATTACTTCTATCACCCACGAGAGAACAAAGTATTTGTTGCTCTACATGGGTTCCTTGAGAGGAATTCCTAATACAGTGATAAGTGGAGGAGAAAGTAGAACTCGATGAAAATCGGAGTGATACTGTTCCTGGCATAGAAGAATCAACGGAACAAGAACAGTCCATCCGGGATGAGACTGTACCACAAACTTCTATTACACAAGGACCGCGTAGGTCGGAGAGAGTCAGGAACCAACCTGAGAGGTATGGGTTTCTGATCTCACCTCATGTAGATATTAATCTCATTGAGGATGACAAACTGGCTACGTATGATGAAGCGATACAAAATATCGATTCCGCTTTATGGCAAGAGGCCATGAAGTCCGAAATGGATTCCATGTACACCAACCAAGTTTGGACACTGGTTGATGCACCAGAAGGCGTAAAGCCTATTGGATGCAAATGGATCTTCAAGAAGAAGACTGACATGGAAGGCAACGTACAAACGTACAAAGCTAGGCTTGTAGTGAAGGGTATCGTCAACGATGGTGTCGATTACGACGAAACTTTCTCACCCGTTGCCATGATTAAATCCATTCGGATAAGTTTGCTATTGCTGCATATTTCGATTACGAGATATGGCAGATGGATGTTAAAACCGCTTTCCTTAACGGAAACCTTTTGGAGGATGTTTATATGCAACAACCTGATGATTTTATCGTGTGCCTAGACTTGCAAAAAGGTTTGTAAGGTAAATCGGTCCATTTATGGACTGAAGAAGCAAGCATCGCGGTCATGAAACCAACATTTGATGAGATCATAAAAGAATATGATTTCATTCAAAACGAGGATGATCCTTGTGTATATAAGAAGGTTAGTGGGAGCGCACTGACATTCATTGTCCTTTATGTTGACGATGTATTGCTTATGGGCAATGACATTCCCATGTTAACATCGGTGAAAGCTTGGCTTTCATTAAAATTCTCCATGAAAGATCTGGGAGAAGCAGCCTTTATTCTAGGAATAAAGATCTACAGGGATAGATCTAGAAAGCTGCTTGGACTCTCCCAAAGCACGTACATTGACAAAGTATTGAAAAGATTCAACATGGATCAGTCCAAAATGGGACTGTTACCAGTGTCACATGGCATCTCTATCTAAAGACATATGTCCTAAAACTCAAGATGAGAGAGAAACACGCATAGTCGGATACCGTTCGCCTCGGCAGTCGGATCGATCATGTATGCCATGATATGTACACGACCTGATGTCTCGTATGCTTTGAGCATGTGTAGTCGCTATCAGGCCGATCCAGGTGATGGTCACTGGAGGGGGGTTAAGAACATCCTTTTGTATCTTAGACGAACTAAGGATGCTTTCTTAATTTATGGAGATGGAGAACTTGAGGTAACTGGTATACCAATGCAAGTTTCCAAACCGATAAAGACGACTCTAAGTCGCAATCGGGTATATATTTGTGTTTGAACAACGGAGCAGTAAGCTGGAAATCTTCCAAGTAAGAGACTGTTGCCGATTCAACAACAGAATCGGAGTATATTACTGCAGCTAAAGCAGCAAAAGAGGCAGTTTGGATCCATAAATTCCTAATTAGATTAGGAGTAGTTCCTTAGTAGCTGAGCCCGTTCCATTATTTTGTGACAATAACGGGGCTATAGCGCAGGCTAAGGAACCACGGTCTCATCAACGATCCAAGCATGTTCTTCGACGTTTCCATCTGATTCGTGAGATCATACATGTGGTGATGTGAAAAGATCGAGAAGATCGCATCAGATGACAACATTACAGACCCGCTGACGAAAGATATTTCACACCAAAAGTTTGAGAAGCACATACATAGTTCAGGTGTTAGATGCTTGAGTGACTGGCCTATAGGCCAAGTGGGAGATTGTTAGACAATTATGACCCATAGCGTCACTGTTTGTAAGAGACATTGTGTTTTTGTATAAAATTGACTATGTAGTATGAAATTGCCTTTATAATTCGTAATTATTTACTTTGATATATTAAATGGTAAAAGTCCATATGATTAGTTCTGGATTGAGATGATATGAGACAGTATCAATCCATAAAGGTTAATCATTAAATATCCCTAGTCGTAGTATTATCGAGACTGGACATCGATAATACGAATAGACTAGTATTGCACTTGTGCGCGTTGTGAGGGCATAACGACATAGTTCTCATATGTTTAAGTATAGGATACTTATGCAAGTGCGATAGGAGGTTGTGTTTTACCGATGGTACGGAAAACAGCTTCGCTCTGGATATACCCCGCGGAATCCATTGGTAGTATGTATATGTGTCTATGGGAGTCCGCGTCAGGGTAGATGTATTTGGTCTTAACCTGAGACTTACATCGCTAATACTTGCGACAATCGGTAAACTTTGGTTTTGGTCGTCCAGGGCTTTAACAGGTTCTGTGTACGCCTCTATGGGTTTATCGAGAATCGTAGTGTATTGAATGTGATGTCAAGACGGAAGTATCACTCCAGACGTATGGAGATGATGATCACGCAGGGATTCATAACTTGTTCTCTATTGTGTTGCAACCATCGGGATAATGTGACAAGGTCATGATTATCCGATTCAAAGAGACTAGTTGTTTGATATCCGATATGTGCTTCGTACGGGACAGACACTATTCCAGCCCTAGGCCTAGCACGTGACATCTGATACTGGATCGCAATACGAGATACTAGGTATTTTACGCCTGACATAGATTATATATTCCAGTAAGAATATTTCTGGAGAATTGGGTAGGCACGGTGCTTTGCTAGAAGCCAACCATGTCTTGTAAATCGGTAAGCACGTGGTACGAGGTACTCACTTTTTCGGATAGTCCGATAACCAGATTTACTACCAACATATCCAGAGATCTCTTGGGTCGCTTGCCAAAGATTCACCGATGACAGTTGACTTAAATTAGAGTTAATCTGGGATTAATTTAGAGAGAGAAAATTAATCTGGGATTAATATGGGCTTTATAATCTGAGATTAAATGTGTTCAGTAGAGATAGAACGCGATTAATTTGGAATTAATCGGTAAATTAAATTTAATAGTTAAATTTGATTTTTCTTTTAATTTATTCAAATGGGCTAAAATTAATTTATCGGATATATTGAAATGAATTGGATTTCATTACGAGATTAAAGTCGGACTTTGAAACGAACGAACGAATTAATTTAGAATTAGTTCGTGAACGACGATCGTAATATATTTGTGAGGCATCGTTGTTTAATTAAATTAGATTTAATTATTTAGCGACGAAGGTTCGTTTAATTGGATTAAACGGAATCGAGCCGCGGCAAATGTTCGTAGAGATATTTGAATTTTGAATTCAAATATTTGGAGCCCATGTGTGGTAGGTGTTCCCACCACCCAACTACCTTGTTTTACTTTTTGGAAAATCATTTACCCATATCTACCTAGTTTAGGGTAAAAGGTGAAATGGTTTTACCAAAAGGTGAATAACAAAAAGGCATCTCTACACTTTTGTAACACTTAAGAAAATTGAAAACCAAAAACCCTAGAAGCTCTAAGGGTGGCCGAATTTGCCTCTCCTCTCTCTCTTGGATTTGTTTTCAAATCAACAAAAAGCTAGCACTTTGGAAGTTAATAAATGTGATAGGAAAACTACTCAAAAGCTTGGAATCATCAAAAGGTTGGATCTTGGAGATCTTGCTCTCAAAAATTTTAAAGCTCTATCCATTCATTGTAAGTTTATTCCACACCTTATAATGATCATATCAATTATTTTTCATGCTTATTAGATCCTATGAATGTTCTAGGAACACTAACAATAAGGATATGGGAACAGTGTCGTACATTCGGTAGTATATAAGGGGAAGGTGATTTCTTTTGTAATGGTTGGAAAAAATTTTTATTTGAGCATTTCTGTAAGAAATGAAAGAATGAAAAAGAAAGAAACACTCGATTCTTTTTAGACCTTCCAGAAAACAAGTCAGTCGAGCCCCGTTTGGTAATAAAAACAACCTCTCCTCCCCCCCCATTTTGTGTCCGTGGACGTAGGTTGGATTTGCTCCGCCAAACCACGTAAACCCTCTTGTTGATCTTTTGTGTGTATGGTCTTTTGCTACATTTTCTTTTGGTCTCCTATAACCAAACAAATTCAAGGTTAAAGGATGATTATATAGGAAGAGTTATCTCGAAACTGCCAGTGGGACGAAAATCACCCGTCAACATAATGTATATATTTATTTAAGCTAATAAAGTTCTTAAGAACTAATTTTTAAGAAAGAAACTCTAATAGCTTGAAAAATTGTATGAGATGTTTTTTTTTAAAGGATAATGTTTATTTTTTCTCTCTTGATGACATATATATCAACACAAAACTCGATATTATATAGATTGTTAATGCTTGATATTAATTTCTAAATATTTTAATGTAGGTGATTTAGATGATTTTAATATTATTTCTGTTGGTTGAGTTGGAAGTATATTTTGTGTGATTAATTAGATATGATAATGATTCATATTCGTGATTCATTTTAAAAAAGTATATCTCTAAACTCGTTTCTATTGCCGCTCCTAAAATTAGGGTTTCATTCTTGCAACCCAAAATCCACTGAGTCTTCTTCGCTATTGATTCTTTGGAGAAAAGATAAAAGCAAGAAACTAGACACAAATCTTGTCGTCCTCTTTGTTGCCCCAAGTCAAAAGATCTTCCATTTACAAAGTAGATCCACCACTGTTTTAAAGTGGATCAAAGATCTCGATAACTTTATTATTTTGGTTCCATTTATTAATTTTCCAAATTTATGGATCTTATTTATAAAATCATTGAAGGTTTAAAATTCAGGCAATTTTCCAAAGTTTGTGGACTTGGGTCGATCTGAGGGAAGTTGTTCGCTCCATACAGTAAACAAACCATTTTTGTGAATTCTTGATTTCGATTGACCTAAGGGTTTTCCACGAAATTGTCCACGTAAATCGGTGAGAAAACATTTTTTAGTTTCTCAATTCGATCGACTGAACATTTTTGTGAAAATGTACATGACCTGGTGTCTCATACGCCTTGAGCATATGGATTCACAAACAGGTCAATCCAAGTGATAATCACTGGATTGATATTAAGAACATCTGTTAGTATCTTAGAGAACTAAGGATGATGTCTTAAACTATGGAGAAGGAGAACTTGAAGTGACTGGGATCACTACTGCAAGTTTCCTAACCGATAAAAACAACGGTACTATACAGTTTGAATAACGAAACAGTGAGCTGGAAATCTTCTAAGCAAGATACTATTACCGAATAAACAATAAATGCGGATTATTGCTGCAGCTGAGGCAGCAATATAAGCCATTTGGGTCGACAATAAATCTAATTAGATTAGAAATAGTTCTATTAGTAGTCGAGCTAGGCTTCAGCGCACGCTAAAGAATTAATGGTCTCATCAACGATCCAGATATATACTTCAACTATTCATCTGATTCATTCAGATCATATATCGTGGTGATGTGATGATCGTATAAATCGCATCAGACGATAATCATGCAAATCCGCTGACGAAAGCCTTTCCTTAGTAGTTGAGCGAACCGTACATAGTTCGGGTGTAAGACACTCGAGTGACTGGCTATAGGCCAAGTGGGAGATTGTTGGACAATTATGACCCATAACGTCACTATTTGTACAGATCATGGCGTTGTTGTACAAATTAACTATGTAACAAGAAGATTACACTCTGATCATTTGTGATTAGATCACCTAGATGTATAAATGATAGGAGGTCCTTACGATTAGTTCATGGATTGAGATGATATGAGACAGTATCAGTCCTCGAAGGATTAATCATTAAATATCACTAGTCGTAGTATTATCGAAACTGGACATCGATAATGTGAAATAGACTAGTATTACACTTGTGCGTGTTATGGAAACGTAACATCATAGTTCTCATATATTTGGATATTAGATACTCATGCAAGTGTAATAAGAGGTTGTGTTTACCGATGGTACGGAAACAACTTCGCTCTGGATAGACCCCTCGGAATTCCATTGGTAGAATGACTACGTGTCTATGGAAGTCCGAAATCAGGGTAGGTGTATTTGGTCTTAACCTGAGACTTGCACCGCTAATACTTGCAGCAATCAATATGCTTTGGTTTTGGTCGTCCAGGGCTTTAGCCGGTTCTGTGTACGCCTCTGCTAGGTATATTGAGAATCGTAGTGTATTGAATGTGATGTCAAGACGGAAGTATCACTCCAGTCATAGTGGAGATGATGTCACGTAGGATACGGAACTAGTGCTTTTAAGTACTGCAGTCAATAGACTAGTATTACACTTGTGCGTGTTATGGAAGCGTAACATCATAGTTCTCATATATTTGGATATTGGATACTCATGCAAGTGTAATAAGAGGTTGTGTTTACCGATGGTACGGAAACAGCTTCACTCTGGATAGACCCCTCGGAATTCTATTGGTAGAATGACTACGTGACTATGGAAGTCCGAAATCAGGGTAGGTGTATTTGGTCTTAACCTGAGACTTGCACCGCTAATACTTGCGGCAATCAATATGCTTTGGTTTTGGTCATCTAGGGTTTTATCTGGTTCTGTGTACGCCTCTGCTGGGTATATTGAGAATCGTAGTATATTGGGTGTGATCTCAAGACGGAAGTATCACTCCAGTCATAGTGGAGATGATGTCACGTAGGATACGGAACTAGTACTTTTAAGTACTGCAGTCATCGGGATGATATGACTAGGTCATGTTCATCCGATTATAGAGACTAGTTACCAGACATCTGACATGTGCTTCGTATGGGCAGACACAATTCCAGCCACAGGCCTAGCACGTGACATCTGATACTGGATCGCAATACGCAATACTACGTATAATACGCCTGACATAGATTATATATTCCAGTAAGAATATTTCAGGAGAATTGGGTAGGCACAGTGCTTTGCTAGAAGCCAACCATGTCTTGTAAATTGGTAAGCACGTGGTACGAGGTACGCACGTATTCAGATAATCTGATGACCGTAGTTACTGCCAACATATCCAGGGATCTCTTGGGTCGCTTCCCAAAGATTCACCGATGATAGTTGATTTAAATTAGAATTAATATGGGATTAATTAAGATGGAGAAAATTAATCTGGGATTAATTGAGGTATTATTTAATCTGGGATTAAATGTGTTCGGAAGAGAGAGAACGCGATTAATTTGGAATTAATCAGTAAAATAAATTTAATAGTTAAATTTGATTTTTCTATTTAATTTATTCGTATGGGCTAAAACTAATATATCAGATATATTAATATGAATTGGATTTCATTACGAAATTAAAGTTGGACTTTAATATGAACGAACGAATTAATTTAGAATTAATTCGTAAACGACGTTCGTAATATATTTGCGAGGCATCGTTATTTAATTAAATTAGATTTAATTATTTAGCGACGAAAGTTCGTTTAATCGGATTAAACGGATTCGAGCCGCGGTAAATGTTCGTAGAGACATTTTAAATTTTGAATTCAAAATGGTGGGGCCCACTTCACACATGTCACACATGTGAAGTGGTGGTTGGAAAGTGGTTGGCATTTATGCCAAAACCACTTACTTTCCAACTACTTGGTTTAGGAAAAAACCAAGACTCCAACTACATGGTTTTGGTAAAAGGGTAAAACCATTTAACGAAACTAAAAAGCCTTCTCTCATTAGTGTAGGATATACACAATTTGGAAAAACACAAACCCTAGAACAAACACACCTTGGGCGTGAACTTCATATTATTCTCCATTTGATTTTGTGGCAAAATCATCAAAGCCAGCACTTCAAGGAATCAACTAAGGTGATAGGGAAACCAACTCAAAGCTTGGAATCAACACAAAGGAAGGATCTTGGAGATCTTCATTCAAAATTGTAAAAGCTCAAATCCATTCAATGTAAGTAATTCCGCAACTTATAATGAATTTATGAACTCCTTTTCTTGCTTATTAGATCATTGGCATGCTCTAGGAACACTAACACAAATAACATTAAAGTTCAATATAATCTTAAAAGCATACAACATAAAACTACAAGGATCAATTGTGATCACATTTTGACAAGAAAAAGAAGAACATCTATAATGGAAAGTGAAAATGATGAGAGTGGCATTGGTGATGAGGAGTTTGCAATGATGGTAAAGAAATTTAGAAAGTTCTTTAAGAAGCCAAATAGGAACTTTCGTAACTTCAAGAAAGGGAAAATGAAATGAAGAAG